>VZRI01008070.1:1425927-1469762 GCA_013397515.1 Upupa epops | reverse complement strand
GGCAGGGCGATGGCCCCCCGGGGGCGCGCCTAAGGGGGGCGGCGCGGTGGGAGCGGGTGCCATGGGCAGCGGCGGGATGCGGGTGCCCGAGGCGCTGGCTGGGCGCGGTGGGGAGCGGCCGCTGCCCACCTTCGACGTGCCGTACTTCAAGTACATCGACGAGGAGGATGAGGAGGACGAATGGAGCAGCCGCTCGCAGTCCTCTACTGAAGATGATTCCGGGGACTCTCTGCTTTCCGACAGATACGTGGTGGTGTCGGGCACGCCGGAGAAGATTTTGGAGCATCTTCTCAGCGACCTGCACCTGGAAGCCGCTCAGGACAAAGAGACGGGTAAGGAGAGAGCCCGGTGGGGAATGGGATGGGGAGAGATCCCGGTGCCCGCGGAGGTCGGTCCCGAGCTCCCTTGGCACCTAGCCGGTTTCCAGCCTGATGTTCAAGCCAGGCAACACGGGCAGGTGTCGGCAAAGCCCTAGGGCAGGAACGCCGACGATTAGCGGAGCCACTAGCATTTAGCTGCCACTGAGGCGGTTTGATTTGGGCTTTCGCTGCCTCCTGGACTGCAGTTGGCTGCGGCTTTGTACAGCCCCGTGTCCCTTCGGGCAGAGGCTGCTATCCCTTGTAACCTGCGGCTGTGACTGTATTGGTCAGAACACTTGCAGTGCACTTCGGTCTTGTGGCTCATTCCTCGCTTGGGCACATCTTCTATTTCCTAAGTGCGGCTTATAAATTTCCTCATAACCCAGCCTATTTGGCCAGAGACTGTAGTTTGCTCCAGCCTAAAGCAATTATTATATTGATCGGGCTACTTGACATGCGGTTTAATTTTCAGCTGGATCTCCTGGCTCCACACACAGCTTGCTGTCACCGAGAGCTCCTGGGGTAGTTTATCAGAAGTGCCTTCAACCTGCAATTCATAGATAGTTTTAATGAAAGAGGCCAGGCTGGTGAGGCTGTCAGAGGTCCCGAATATTGAAGAGCTGAGGAAGGCAGCTGGCTGTAAATGGAGCTGGGCATTTGATAGTTCCCAATAGGGTGAAAATGCACAGTCCTGCCACCTGAATATATTCCTCTATACAAATGAGATTACTGAGAATATACACACTTTAATCCTTTTAAGTGACGGAAAATATAAATAACATCTGCAATTCCCAGAGGAGTGTCAGGATTGGGTTCTCGGAACAAGTCATTAGTTTAATGTGGGACAATAGGCATATTCCTAGTGCTGATGTGTGAATGCCCCGAAGAAACATACAGAGTGTCTGCTGATGATATTACTACGGTGTTTCTAGTGCTGCTTTTGTTTGCCTAGACATTAATATTTAGTTCAGAGAGATTCTGGCATTGCTTTTCTTCTAAGGATGCCCTCAAACTAATCCTGGGTGTAATTTACCTGAGCCAGCTCTTAGGCGGTGTTGTACAAATCCTCCTTTGGCCATTTAAGGTCAAATGTTGGACACGGAGTAAGTTTGTCCATTAACGTTTGGTACATGCAGACTGAGGGGCGTTTGCTGCTTGTCTTTATAGTCTGCTTAATCTTTCTCCCTAAGCTCACTGTATTGCTGGAAAACAATGAGATTATCATGCATTTTATTTTAGCGGATGTGAATGCAAAGCACTCCTTGCATAAAGCATTGGGTAGACCCTAAGATCCTCACAGATACTATCATTTCTCTTTGCTTTCCCTGCCATCTCTAGCAGGCTGTTCTATCATTGTTACCAAGAGGGGCAGGTGAACTGCCCTCAAAACAAATGCTAAACCACTACTTGGTGGTTGTTAGCAGATGGTGGTGTATTTAAAGGCTGATTGGCTTCCCTTCTTCTGCCTTATCCTAACTCATTTTAGAAAAAAGTAATTAGCTCTGCCCTGTAGCCAGGGTTAACTGGGGTTCCAGGGATGGAACAAAGTAGCCTTGGCTTCAGTTTTCTGCCACCACAACGAAGTGTGCTAAACCCTGCCCAGCAGCCCTACGCTTCCTCGAGCATAGTTCCTCAGTTTCTTCTGCTTTTATTAATCTGTCAATATAGAACTTTGTGAAAATTAAAAAATAATAATTGGGCCTTATGTTCCCCAACGTTTTGTGTGGCAGATGCCCCTGTAATGTTTTTTTCCAGTCTGTTTTGCAGACTTAGAGGCATTTGGCATGGGGGAGTAGGGGGTATTGACTGTACATGCTCACATCTTTGTGTGTGCACCTGAAGGCATCCTTCAGATGTCTGTGTGATTGGACTTGCTGTGCTTCGTATTTTTTCTAGTTCCAGTCTAGCCCATCTCAGAGGATGGTTTTGTTGTGGAGTCCCACAGGCTTGTGTTTTAGCACATGTAGCTTTGCAGGACATAAAAGGATAATGTTGCTGTATCCAGCTGCTGCTCTTGTTGTCCATTTAACAGTTCTAGGATGACTTCTTTGACCTCCTCCTTTCCTTGGAGCTCTCAACATAAATTTGTTTATTTGTGTCTGTAAAGAACATGAGGAAAAACTGTTGTTACATATGCTGGTTCGTGGAGGGGCTGTTGCTCTGAACTACCCTTTGCACCTTTTCTTAAGGAGGGATGCTCTGCATATTTTCATTCCCACCCTTTGTTTTATGAATTGTAACTACAACCCTTTTATAGTCTTTAAAAACATCCTCTGTCTCCTGGGGCTAGCATGGTTATGGAGCACCGTGCTATATAAGCACTGACATGACTGAATGATGTGCCATGTATGGTTCCCAGCCATTCTTACATTTTCTAGCCCAAGTCAGCAGGTACCACTTGCAGCTGGGAAATCTGCTGTCAGGGAGTATATATGTGAGTTCTCGTGGCATCATCTTAAACCTGTCCTTGCCACTAATCAAAGGCTTGTCAGCCTTCCATCTCAAAGGGAGAACGTTACATCTCACTGAGCTATTCTGACTGTAATGTACCACCCTCCAAGGAGACTGTTCATGTTCCCTACCACGAGGTGGGTGGAAATTTTGAATTTCTGCAATGAAGTACTTTTCTGATTCATCTGGGGCTGCTGGAGGGGTGTCTGCTGACTGTGTACTTTGGAGGGCAGTTTGGAGCTTTAAGAATTGAGCAGAGCTGAGCTGAAATGAAAAGAAATTGAACACTTCGGATATGTCAATACGGAGGCAGAAAAAGCCAGGTACACCTCCTGGGCTAATCCTCATCAAGGGTGGGGATTTGAACAAGTAAGCTTTTAAGAGGCCATATCTCAGGATCTCTAATCTCTTCCCATTAGCTACAATATTTCTTTTAGGGTTATATCTTTCTGCAAAAGTTATTTCCTGGGCATTAGCACCATTTCCTTCCCTGAATATTACTCTGATCTAGTCTTAGGAATATCTTCTGACTGGCCTCTATTCAAACATACTGTCCTGCCTTGTGATCATTGTGTTCAACATTTGTCAGCCTCTGGAATGACACAGTGATCATCATATCTACTGCTACTTCTCCAGGCTTGCCTGGATCCTGCAGACCACTGGACCACCTCTCTCAGACAGCTTAAGCAGAACATTGCCAAAGCAGAGTGTAATTTTCCTCATCGCATATAATGACATTGCCTGTCTTTTCCCTCCCTACTGTGGGATTAATTTTAGGGGCTGAGTGGGGAGAAGAAAAGATTAATTTGTGAAGGTATTTGCCAGCAAGAAGCAGTAAGGAATTGAGATCTGGAGAAAATACCTACATTAGAAATGGTACGGTTGGGGCAATGTGGTGGTGTTGATACTGAGTGATGTGTCTTTCTAGTGAACTGGGTGAAAGGGATTGTGGCAGATGGGGAGGCATGGTACTTTGTTTGTTAGTTTCTCATGGAATTTAGGACGGTAAAAGAGAAATGTCCTGGAGAAGGCTTAATGGGACAGAAAAAATGTAGCTGATGGAAAATGACATTTCCAGACCAGATGCAGAAAAGTCTAAGTATGGTCTGGATTTCTTAGGAATAGGAGTAATGTGCAATTAGTGTAGTGGGAACTCTCCCCTGTTCTAAAGCTGTAAAGCAGCTTTAGCTTTAGGATTATAATGCAGCACCTAGGAGGGACTTTGAGACAATATTTGTCCTAGAGGTGCAGTGTAGTAAGGGTTACTTTTGTTTAATCCATTCTGTTTCTACACTTGCGCCAGTGACAGTGCTTTGATGTTGAGTAAAGGCACCTTCTGAAGCTGTATGTGACCTTTTGGGAGAATGGTGCTTTCTTGCCTGAACTGATTGAAGTCAGCTGCTGAATGATGCTTGTAAGAAAGGGATACAGCTCTACCTTTTCTAGGTGCTGTCTTTTAATAATACAAGAAAAAAGATTTCACCACTTTTTGATATTTTATATTTATCTCAACTATAGAGGATATTGTGAGTACTTTTCTCACTGTGCTTTATTACTGGTGAGTAATACATGTTAAAATACGTACTCCTGTGAGTGCCACACCAGCAACATAAAGGTGTCTGATTGATGTTTTTGGATGGGTGTCCAGGTGAATAAATATTTGTCCAGCATTTTTTGATCCTATCTTCTAGTGTCTTGGATGGAGATGTCTGCTAGCCCTTCCTCTTCCCAGCCCTTTACAATGAAACGTTATCTGTGGTAAACTGGAGGAATGTTGTAAACTTTTCCTCAGAGTCTTGGGAAGACTTGAACAGAATGGGCTAAACACATATTACTGCCATTTCCTTAGGAGAGGAATTAAAGTTTAGCAAAGTTGGTTCAGCAACTGCGTAAGAGTGGTAAGAAGAGCACAGAAGCTAAAATAATTTATCTTGGTGTTCAGAACCCATGGAGGTCCTTTCACAGGACGATTGCTTCCTGTGTGAGTCTGTGCTCTTTTGTGCTGCAGTATCAGTAGAAGTAGTTTTAGAATAAATCAATAAAATGAATAACAACAAATGACCAGGATTAGATGTTACTCCCCAAAGACTTCTAAAGGAACTCAGATATAAAATTGCTGAACTCTTTAACAGCAGTGTGTAATCTATATATAAATCTGCTTCAGTAGCAGAGGAAGGTGAAAAATATGATGCCAATTAAAAAGAATCGTTCTGTTTGGGGAATGTCTAAACATCAAGGCTGACATTTTACCAATGCATTATTCTACATAGACTGGTACTCTAGTCAAAAGAAGCAATTTGATCTTCCCTGACCATTCATTCCTGCTGCTGCACTGGTCACTCTGTGCTTGTACAGCCTGTCATGCAGTTCTGTAGCAGAACCAGGGACCTGGTTCTGGTTGATGCTAATCTAGGAAATAACAAAATCATTAGTTTTAAGACTAATCAGTCTCTTGATCCACTTTAATGTGTCAGTGGTACAAAGCTCACCCCAACACAGGGAGTATCACGGAGTGGGAGATGTGCAAGTGAAGACAAGCAGGAGAGAAGGACTTGTGCCTTTAGCAGATGTTATGACTTTATGCTGGGAAATTGGGTGGCAGTACAGTAAAAGAAGGAAGAAGTGCATGCAGAAATATCATACTGAGGGAAGGGAAATGTTGGGTTGCTTGGGTTTGGTTGGTTTTGATTTTTGCAGAGATAAGTCAGATCTTGTGTAGCCTGCAGACATCTGAAGGAGTATGAGGGCGTTATCTGGTCTGGTCTGCCTACACCTGATATTTGTATTTCCAGAATGCTTTTTTATAAAGTACCTTGCCCAAAATGGTTAGGGAAATTTAAAGATCTTTTTGATAAGGAAGAAGATGCTTTCAGAACTGAGGACTACTTAAAAGAGAGAAAATGAAAAGTAAGAGTGAATTGACAGTGTTCAAAATGGAGAGAAGTTGTCAATGAAGACAGGGCCTTGCTGAGCGTGGGGTGAAAATGGAGGTAACATGATATGCTGATAATAGTAAATGGTTGAGGGTCTCATGATAAATAAAACCTCATCTTTGGTGGTCATGCAAGATTATGTTGTTGTGTATCCTATTACCCTGCCTCTGACTACCTGTTTGGGCTGTCATGTTGTCCTGTGTCATCCTGACCAACTTGCTTGTGTGTCTGCAAGGTCCAGCTTGGCCCAACTCAAAAATAGCCTCATAAAAGTAGAAGAATGGAGAGGTGTAGGAACGGGAAAACTATTTGGAAGTGAGCCCCTCAAACCAGCCCTGTGGCTGAGGAAAGATGAAAGGAGTAAAAATTGGTGTGGCTGCGTGATGAGATTGCAGATGAGATCCAAGTTTGAAAAATGCAAAGTAATGCATTTTCTAACATAGAGGAGAGGAAGTCCTTATTATACATATTCACAGAGGTGCTGAATTGGCTAATATCCTACTGAAAATAGGTCTTTGGAGATAGTGTGAATAGCTGTTGGAAATTCTTGATCAGCATTGTGTAGGGAAGGTGAGTACAGAAAGATTATTCTCCTCACGTGGCTAGTGTTGTGTTACACAGTGAAATCATTTGGTTGATAACTAATCAAGAAGTGTTATTTTATCATATAATGCACAGCTAAACTGAAAATCATTGGCTCCCACAAAATCCTTTCAACAATGATTGGAAGGTTGTAAAAACAAATTAGGCAAGATCCTGGCAAAAAACCCCATCCCTGCCGTGATGTCAGTACAACTTCCCATTCAGAAAATGTCAGCTACTAGTTGTAGAATGTAGGATGATGTGTCAGAGAAAAATAACTGTCTTTTAATCTTTTTATTCCCCCAGACATCCTCTGTCGGCTCCTTTCAAAGACCTGGTTCTGATTTAAGGGGGTCTTTGATCTGACCCAGTGTATCACGTGCAGCACATTGCGATGTGGAAGCGATCAAAATGCAGTGTTGTAGTAAGTTACTAATTCCTTCAGGCAGGATGACAATTGAGTGAGTTACCAGTTTAGCTGGCAGCAGAGAGTGAACAGTTTTGTGCTGACTGGCTTTGCAAACGATGTGGTGGAGTCTGGGACAAGAGAGAATCATAGGGATAGAATGAGATTTAGACCAAGTCTGCTGACACTGACTCTGGCTTCTGCTCAGACTGGGAGATCTGACATCCTCCAGTTGTCCTGTTCATTGGCATGCAGCCCTTTCTCCTTTGCTGTACTTGGTTTGACCTTGTGCAGAGCAAACCCAAGAACCTTTGGTAGGATTGTTTTCTATCACACCAGTGGGATGAATCAGCTTGCAGAAGGAGCACCACGTTGGGGATTCACTACAGACAGCGTGTCACACGCTGTGGTGCTCAAGCTAATAAGAAATGTCAGTGAGGGGAGAATACCTAAGGTGCTGTCTCCTAGTAAGAGCTCAGACACTGATTTCAGTGAAATGAGGATTTGGAGCCTGAAAATGGTTGGGGGTTTTGGGGTTTGTTGTTTTTTTAGCACCTGGGAGCTAAAGCTTGTATAGGTCACATTTTTTGAAAGTCGGAGTCCAGAAATGCTGCTCCTGGATTGTCTTGTCATTATATCCAGTGACTGGGAAACTAGAGGAATCATAGAATCAATGACTGGGAAACTAGAGGAATCACAGAACCACAGGAAGTTAGGGGTTGGAGAGGACCACCTAGTCTAAACCCCCTGCCAGAGCAGGATCAGCTATAGTAGGTCACACAGGAATGTGTCCAGGTGGGTTTTGAATGTCTGCAGGAAGCTCAGGGAATGAGAACATCTTTAATGATCAGGACTCTATGTTTTTACTGCAAGTTTTTTGTTCAGCTCATCACTGTAGATACTTCTCGTGGTGTAAGCATGCCTAGCCAAGTGGAACACGTCAAGCACCAAGGTAGCATTCGGACAAATACATGTCCTCAGAATGCCCTGGCACCTGGCACCTTTGGGTACCTAAACAGGGTTTTTTGGACCCTGTGCTTGGGGTGATGGTGGAGCACTGGCAGTTTACTGTGTTTTGTGTTTGAGTCAAACTTCCAGAGGAAAAAGCAAATGATGTATGATATTCAGTTAGGTCACAGTACTCTTAGTTCCTCAGTCTTTTCTCTGTTAATTATGTGGTTCATTATAGGCAGTTGTCACCTTTCAGGATGTGAGAAAGGGATAAGGAACCATCATGAAAGCCCAGCGTAAAAGCATTTCTATGAAGATGCTCATTGTAGACTATGAGTAGTTTTGATGATCTTAGTGGAGTAAGCAGAAAGGAATTGGGAGAGCTTTTAAGAGTGAAGATCAATGATTTTCTTTTGACAGTGAAAAAGGCTTTTAATTTTAAGTTGTAAAAAGCCAAACGTGTTAATTTGTTGCACTGCAAATTAGATTTGGGTGATAAAAAAATTTTGATGAGTTACCTGGAAGGCAGATTACTTTGACATTGGAAGTTTGGTAGGGTTTCTGGAAAGCTAGTGTGATCATAAAGGTTTTTAATCAGTTATTTGTAAAATCACTTTTGTCCTAATGACATTCCAAGTCTAGGTGATGTGATTTATCAAATAAACTTAAAATAAATTAGGTATGGTCACATACATCTCTAAATTAATAGATGCATTAAGTAGCTGAGGCGTGTGCTTGTATATCTGAGAAATATTTCTGTAGAACTTTATTCAGAAAGCATCAGCCAGGGCAGCTGACCTCAGTTAGCTAATGGGCATAAATTAAACCATAGAGGAAAGTTTGGAAAGAAGGGGTGTGGGGTGTCTCTTGCTGACCTTGCTCCTTCTGCTCCTGAGGACTGCTTCCTCATTTATTTTGATTGTGGAATACTTGCTAGGCTTTTGTGTCCTTCATATTAGCATTTGATATTGTTTTGGCTGTTTCATTAAATCTATTTTCATTTCAGCCTATGGCGTTTATTTGTTTCTCAGTTCCCCCTCTTGCCTGGGAAGGGGTCATCAAATGATAGAGCAACTGCTGTGTTTTTAGCCCTGGAGATGGGTTAAATGTAGACAGAGGGCCCTAAAGCCCTGAGCTGCAGTACAGGTTGGGAACTGGCCTGCTTGAGAGCAGCTGTGGTGAAAAAGACCTAGGGATGCTGGTGGACCACAGGCTGATGATGAGCCAGCAATGTGCCCTTGTAGCCAAGGAGGCAAATGCTCTCTTGGGGTGCATTAAGAAGAGTGTGGCCAGTAGGTCAAGGGAGATTATTCTTCCCTTCTACTCTGCCTTTGTTAGGTCACATCTGGAAAACTGCATCCATTTCTTGGCTCCTCAGCTCTAAAGGGACTGGGAGCAACTGGAGAGAGTCCAGTTCAGAGCCACTAAGATCATTAGGGTGGCTGAATCATCTTCCTTATGAGGAGAGGCTGAAATTGCTGGGGCAGTTTGGCTTAGAGAGGAGACTGAAGGAGGTCTCATAAATGCTTCACAAATACCTAAAGCATGGTAGAACCAGGCTCTTCTCAGTGGTGCCCAGCCATAGGACAAGGCAAAATGGGCACACGTTGGAACATAGGAGATTCAGTCTGAACATAAGGAAAACTTTATGGTGAGGATAACAGAGTGCTGGTACAGGCTGCCCAGAGAGGTTATGAAGTTTCCTTCTCTGGAGGTGTTCAAAACCTGCCTGGCTGTGTTCCTGTGTGATCTGCTCTAGGTAATCCTTCTCTGTCAGGGGGCTTGGACTAAATAATCTCCAGAAGTCCCTTCCAAGCTGTACTATTCTGTGATTCTATGATGATAAAGGCAAAAAAAGAAACTGAGTCACTGCCCAGTGGTGATGCCAGAGATCTTTCTTGGCAAGGGAGATGTCATCTTAGAAGTACACCTACCACTTGGATTGATTCCCTTTCTGGCTTAAATGCTGCACTGGAGGTTGGGTCAGTTCCATGGTTGCAGATCTGGAAACAAAGCAGGACCAGTTCCTCCTGTTTTGGTTAGCCATGAGAGCAGCAAAGGCAAAGAAGGTAGCATCAACGTAGCAAAAGCAGCCAAAATCTTTAATGAATATGAACTGTGGTAACTCTTGAGGACTTGTGTCTACTGGAGGTCATTCTAACTCTTGGAATTTGTGTCTACTGGTGATCTTTCTTCTGCAGCAGTAGGATCAAAACATCAAGTGTGAAAAGTATGGAGAGGACAACCCTTACTGTGCCAACTTTCTGGACCTTATAGCTGTGTCTTCATGTTTTCCCAGAATGTGATCCATTGAAGCTGACTAATTATAAAGCATTCAGATATCTCAAAGCCGCTGTTTCTAGTAGGGGAAAAGTTAGACCTGATTTGCAGGAGAGTAGTCTAAGAGGAAAGCAACAGACCGTGTGTGGGTTGGCATGTCACTTAACTGTGAGTAGGAGCTGGAAACAACATCGGTGATCGTGTTTCCTATGAAGCATTTGTGTGTTCTGGTTCTTCAGTGGGAGTCACAGACCATGCTGGTCTGTGTGCTGGTACCTAATGTGCTGGTACCTAACATGCAGACTTAAAAAACTGGCCATGTGTTTTGTACTCTAGTTTTCATAACACACAGGCTCACTACCTGCTGCTATAAGTAGGGGTGTTTGTCCATTAATGACTCCTGTTGCGTGATTAGTACTTAGTGGATGGTTGTTAAGTCAGCAGCTCTCAGAATACAGCAAAACACTCCTTTTCAAGAGCAAACTCACTGTAATGTTATAAAAATTGGAGATTGTGTCCTGAAATAGAGATGTTTTTTGAAAGGAAATTTTCACAGAAGGGGCAACTTTTTATGTGAGAATGCTGAAACCATAAAACCGAATCTTTATGTACTTGATTCCAAGAATACAATTGATGCACTGTCTGCAGGCTTTGAATTCCAGTGTTTCCATTGCTCACGGTTGCTGTAATACAATGATTTTCTTGTGAGATTAGAATTTTTTGAGGAGCATAAAGAGCGTGTTCATTCCCCACCCACAGGGTGGAAGGAAGGATTCACTGAAGACCTGTACTTTGAGGTTGTGTATTAAGAAGCTGCAAGAAATCTGTTCTTCAAAGCTGCTTTTTTCCCCTTGTGAACCAGATTTACCCTCATGCTGTTAATTACTCCTTCCCCACAGTGCTTCTTAACATGTCCCGAGTTCAAACAGTTTCACGGTTTTATGGAAGTAGCAGTCTTTGTCTTTTTGTGGGCGAGAGCAGGACTGGATTTGGCTATAGCCAAATAGTTTCTTGTTAGTTTAGTAACCTCCCTGTTGTGCTGCCTGTTGCTAGCATTAGGTGGTACTTCATTGCACAGTGTGCTGGTGCATCGGTTCTCTTTCCCACCTTGTGCTTTCTGGTGTGCGCAAAGGACACCAAGAACAAAAAGTCACAGTGCAAGGCCTATTTGTGAGCCATTAATTGGAATAGATTTCTGCCTATTTCCCAATCTAAAGGCTCTTAAGACCTCCCTTAATAGCTGCCAACGCTGAGCTGCATTACAGCAGTGAATGCTTTTGCTTGCTGTGTAGCTGAATAAATGCAATTGCTTGAGAGAGCCTGTCTGTGGCACTGTCAAACTGGTGCCAGCATGCTCCAGATTATCAAGTGTAGCAGAGCTTGACTCTGCCTTGCCCTACTGCTGGCAGCTGCCTGCTCTGTCATGTCTCTGGAAAAAAGGAGGGGGAAGAGCAGCTGTGGCAGCAGCTCCTGAAGGGCAGATTTTCTGTGTGCTGTGTGAGGTTGGTGGGGGAATCTGCTGTGGTCTGTGTTATCTGGCTAGAGTTTGTTTTTAGTGGGGAAGTCAGAAGGTCAGCTGTTGGATGTGGGAATAAATGGTTGTAGTAGACATACAGTTATGAAAGGAGAGGGGCCTGTCTAAAAAGGAGATAGTGGAGCAGGATGTGCTTGGTGTAAATTCAGAAGCCACATTCATTATCTGCAGCTTGCAAGCTCATAATGCAGCCTTGAAATTGCTGTCACTCGATCCAGTTTGATGTCAGTTGGGATATACATAGACCTTTGAGGAGACCCTGTGTGGTTGGTATTGGAGACAATCCTGCTTGGTTTTTTTTTTTAAAGTCAGTTCCAATCTTTTCAGAGGTTGGAATAGGAGTGGAATTACAGCACTTAGACAGCCAAAGATTTCTGGTGAGATGTCAGTCACCCTCATGGAGTAGTACAGCTCATTCTGGCAGAAAGAGCTTTTCTGAATAGCATCAGTTAAAGCAATAAAGTAAATTGCTTATCCCATCTTTAAGGCAAGGTGAAAAATACTGAGGTGAGTTAGAGCTGTGGTAGCAGCTCACATCACTGTCTTCCGAGGCAGGCTGAGATCATGAGATGACCTTGTCTCAGTTCAGAAATGCTAGGGAGATCCTTCCAAAACCAAATCAGTATTCACTTTCTGAAATGAGTATGTGATGGTTTGTTTTCAAGGACACAGTGTGAAAACATTCTGGGGTGGGAGGACAGGGGAAATAGATCAATGTAGATAAAGAAGCAGCGCTGATGAATCTAATTTTGATGGAAGTTGATAATAAAAAACTTAGGCTCCCTTGTGACAGCATTTGAAATGAATTGTGATTTTATTCGTTTGCTTGAACTTCAGTGTTGATGGGGATATAAATTGACAGAATTTGGGATGTTATCATGGAGAAATCATGCTGTCTGACCTGAGACTGCTGGAGGCCTTTATACCTCACCTGCTGTAGCTTTTTAATATCTTTTCTTTTTTCTGCACTCTACATCCCCTTCCTGACAGTATTTCTTCTCCCCCTCCTGCCCACAGTGCTCTACCATTGCCCAAACAGCCTTTCTTTAACCCTCACTACCCCCACTCGTTAGGATTTAGGGCTGATTGAAATGTCCCTTCAAGGAATTGTTGCTGCTAAAAGTAGAAAGCCAGATACTGGTTTTGTTCTCTCTCAGTCATGGATTCAGAGCCCTGGTGTCTCTACAATAAAGAAACCCTTGTTGGGTTTAATTCCCTGTTCCGATAGGGGCCTTGTCTGTGGGATTTTGTTTGTTGTCATTGTTCATACATCAGGGGCAATGCACAGTCACAAGCTGGAAGCAAACAAACAACAGTGAAAAACAACCACAAACAAATAGTGTTTGTCAGATCCCTGTTGGCAAAGGGTTTTCTTTGAGTGAAGTGAGTGTGCGGCATTGCCTCGGAGCATGGAAACCACCAGTAATGGGAAAATGCAAATATTTGGTGCCCCTGCCCATAGCAGGGGAGTTGGAACTACAAGATCTTTAAGGTCCATTCCAACCTAAACCATTCTATGATCCTGTGAAGGATCCTCTTTCACTGTTGTGTTGTTATCTGTAGAGGTAGCGCTGTAAAGGCAGGTGGAAAATTTCCATCCTGATAGGTGCCAGCAAACTGTGGTAGGGAGGCAAGACCTGGATGATTTAGAAATTCGGTGCACACACACCTTCTTCTTCATGATAGGTGGAACATGTCCTCCATTCCACCTTCATCTCCACGGACACAGAGAAAGAAGCTGTGTAGTGGTGGCTGAGTAGTTCTTAGGATGGACAAACAGATCTCTGACTTGCTTGAGCCCAGCCTGACTGTGAGAAGGGGCACTGGCTGTGTGCAGCCTTCTCCCTGTCCTCTCCCCTCCAACCCTGAGAAGGGATGTCCCTCCAAGCCGGGCCTTGGAAGCAAGGGGGTACTGCCTTCTCCATTCTCACTCTGTTTGTGCCAGTGGTGTGGGCCATTCAGACCACAGAGAGTTGGCAAATGCTTTGAAGGTGGCAGCTGTGTCAGGGCTGTGTCATGGACAGGGAGTCCTTCCCAAGGTCAGCCTGAAAACTTAGGGAGCTATTACCGTTGTGGATTGCTCCATGGAAATGCAACAGCTTTGCAAGAAACTGCTCTATTGGGTTTTCTTGGCCAAATGGAGAGCATTTAGATCTTCCTAGAGGGCTCACGTAGGTCTGAGCTGATGGAGATTATAGCAAAGGGAAGTAATGGAATTGTAGAAAGTTTTGGGTTGGAAGTGACTTTCAGTGGTCATCTAGTCCAAGCCCCCATGTAATGGGCAGGAACATCATCAACTAAGTCGATTGTGCAGAGGCTTCCAGGATGGGGTTTCTACCACGTCTGTGGGCAAACAGCTTCAGCATTTCACCACCCTCACTGTAAAAAAAAAAAGTCTTCCTTATATCTAGTCTAAATCTTCCCTCATTTAGTTTAAAACCATCAATTGTTATTTAATTGAAGAAGGTCCTGGTAAAAAGACTGTTGCACAGTTCCTTAGGTACTGAAAGGCCACAATAAGGTCTTCCCTTGACTTTTCTCAGCTGAACAATCCCAACTCTCCTAGCCCGTCCTCACAGGGGAGGTGATCCATCGCTCTGATAATTTTTGTGTCCCTCCTCTGGAGCTTCTCAAACAGTTCTGTGTTCTTCTCATATTGGGGGGTGCAGAACTGAACACAGTACTCCAGCTGGGATCTCACCAGAACTGAGTAAAGTGGCAGAATTGCCTTCCTTTGCCTGCTGGTCACATGGCGTTTGATGCAGCCCACAACACTGTTGGCTTTCTGGCCTGTGCATGCACACTGTCAGCTCATGGCCAGCCTTTCATCCACCAGTATCCCCAAGTCCTTCATTCTGTGGCTGCTCTGAAGCTTTTCAGAGCAGTCCCAGCCTGTATTGATGTCAAGGGCTGCCATTACCTTGGGTGAGGACTTTGCACTTGGCCTTGTTGAACCTCATGAGGTTTGAGCAGTTGCCCAAAGTGCTGCTATTCATAGTGTAGCAATAAGATCACCTCCTATTCTGATCCCCTGAAACCTAAGGGAGTTCTGAGTATGAATTGGGACAGGGAGACAGGGAAGTTTGTTAGGAGACCATATACAGGCTCCATCGAGTTCAGTAGCTGTCAGGATTTTGTGTTCCCTACTGCAGAGAAGGGCAGTTCTGTATAATTAAGCTCCAAGCAAACAACAAAAAAAGGCAGCTTTTGAATTTATTTTAAAATAATTAGTTGTTGTTAATAGCTTTTGGATTTTCTCATGCACCACATCCCCTGCTAATTTGTGAATCCAGAGAGTCACAGTGTTTGGCTTGGCTGTTCTTGATTTATTCAGTTTTTAAAATTCAGACGTAGGCATGTGTGTGATGATTTATTCCACCTTGTAATTGGATACAATGATTACATGAGCCTGCATATTGTACTTATTGTCCTTGTGAGATGTGGGCTGCTGTGGCCTTAAAAGTCTGCTCCTAATGGAATTTATTCCAGCTCCTCTGTGTTTAATGTAATTCGTGATGTGTTTCTAAAAACTGATTTGGAAAACTGTTTCTAAATGTATATTCTTATATAGGAAGCATTTTGCTAGCTCGACTGGCATGTAATCTTAAGAATTTTCCTTTAAGTTTCTTTGTACTTGCTTCAGTAAAAAAAAACCATTCACTATTTTGTAACCTGGAAGAAGCTGTGAGTAGTGATTCACCTAGCAGAAGTGCCTACTGGGCTGCAGCCTCGGACATGCGATTGCAGTCTGAGAGTGTCATCATATAATTGATGATTTTCCATAGATCAGCCGGAGATGATATAGAAAGGATACTGCTTCGTACTAAGAAGAGAGATTTTAAAAGGGCTTTCATAATTTGCCTTAATGACTCACTGAATAAGCAAAGCAGTCTAATGAAAAGAGCTTATTTGCAAAAACCAAATGCAGAAAGATAATGAGTTCTTTTACATCTGTACAGGCGTTCAGAAGCCACAGTGACTGGTGCTATGCAAACACAAAGTAAGAGACAGTCCTCTCCTGGGAATCTGTAGGTTCTGCTAAGGGAAGACCAAGGAACCTGGAGCAGCAGTGATAAGAAGCCTTTTAGAGCCGTTTGGTATGGGCACAGTTTGCAGAAATCTGAATAAGGAGGCTGTCTCAGTGATGCTAGCAGTCCCACTGTCTGAGATTGTATCTTTTAATCAGAAAAAGCCAAGGCTAGCAGCAGTAGCTAGAGGTGCTATCACTACATCTCCTTTGGCTGAGTTATGTTCTGTCTGCAGACAAAGCCAAACTTAATGGCAGCCTTTGCTTCAGCAAGACAATAATTTTGTCTCTTTTTTTCTACAGATGCACACTCTTCCATTACTCACAGGGACATGGTGTCTTGGAGAATGTGCTGCTCTGTCTCAAATTTAGTTAACAGATTAGAAGGTTTTAGGGGTAAGGGAGGCAAGACTGACAGACGTTTTGGTTGCTAAAGCCATTGTTCTTTGGGGAACAAGAAAGGGGGAGTATGCAGTGTGCTGCTGCCAGCCTATTTAATTTGAAGAGAGTTTGGGTGTTTGAAAGGGAAAGGTAATCTTGCAGTGGCATCACCATCTGAATCTAAATTGTTGTGGTGTTTGCCTCACTGGCCACAAGCCAAACAGGCCAAACGCTCTGGTATTGTCCACTCAGGATTGTGGTGGGAAGTGGTAGGGTCACCAACTCTGATGCGTTTAAAGGATGTGTTGATGTGGTGCTGAGGGCCATGATTTGTCAGTGCTGGATTAACAGTTAGACCTGATGATATTAAAGGTCTTTCCCAACTAAATCTGTTTTGTGATTCTAAATGAAAGATGGAAGCATGTGCTAGTCATCTTTATGTGTAGTAGTGACACGTGGTTGTGGAGCAGCTGAGCCAAGAGGCTCGGTTTAGTAGATTATCGTATCTGTTACTGCAGTCTGGTTATCCTAATTACTGTAGCAGATTCACGTGTGCTTGTGTGGCAAGGTAGGATTCACGTCTTGACCAAGGTGACTTTCTCTGTGCCTTGTGAAAGTCCATGGAACAGCAAGCAATGTTGATTAAGGGGTGAAAACCGAACAGCTGATTTCAATGAGATACAGAACATCTCTCTTGCATTAGACACTTTCCACTGTCTACACAAAAGATACTGGAACTCAATAAGGCTTAGAAAAGAACAACCCAGAAGAAGAAGAAAGGTAGAGTGTGTTAGTTCCTATGTGTGATGCTTGAGAGTGGTATTTTGCCTGTAATTTTGTGACTAAATCAACAAAGAGCACTGACCATCTGAAACAATGGCCAAAGCGAATATGTGCCCTTAGAAAATGACTCCACCAGGCTTTCATCAGTGATTGCTCAATATCGCTGCTGTATTTAACTGGAATTAGCAAGGCTGTCAAATTAAATCCCTGAGTAACTGTCGTACAGAATCCAGGATCTAATGCTGAGCTCAAAACAACTGTGTTCTTTTTCAGAAGTGTAACACTGACCTATTGGTCCTTGCACAAGACCACAGCTCTGCTGCCGCAAGGATCTATATATTCATGCAGATATTTTCATATTGGCAAGCAGCCGAACTCCAGATCATGTCCATTCACTGGGTCTTACCTCATATGGCCTTTACACTGTGCAAGGAGGAACCTTTGCTTCTTTTTTTTCATGCTGTTGTTGGTAGAGGGCTGTGCTGGCAAACTCAACAGTTGAAGTTGTTAGATACTCTTAATGCGTCGTCTATGTACAAGGCATTTTATTTTAGCACTGTCTTCCACTAAGGTGTAATAGCAAGGAGAAGAACTGTCTGTAGTTATATGTTAACCTGTCTTTGGAATGGTTTTGGTGTCTTATCAGATTCCTAATTTCTAGGGCTAGAGGAAATTCACTTGTCAAGGAAAGCAGTTCAGTGCGTGTTGGTCTGCACTGGGGTAAGGTGACCCCACAAACACAGGGACCAAAAAGCTGGTGTTTAGGGATTTTTGAGGCATGGTGGCTGCCTCTGGACTGGCAGTTGTGGGTGGGCAGTGGACATGGCAGGGGCAGAGTCAGCACCCATGGGGTTGCAGATCTAAACGAGCTTTATGTGCCTCACTGTTCACTTGGTGGGGAAGCTCTGACTTGCTATGGCTGGGGTCAAGAGCGAGGGCAGTCAAACCCCTGCAGGTACAAGAGCCCTCCCTAGCAAGTTCAGTGACCCAGCAGTGTGAAAGACAGGTTGTAGTGCATCAGAAGGGTATGGTGTGGCAGTGTGGGTAGGCAAGGCAAGGCATGTAGGAAGGGTGTGTGGGCAGGGCACAGGCCACCTCCTGACTCGAGTGGCAGACTTAGCTAGTTATCACTGTCATCCCAGGGACCTAACCGTGGTCTCAACTCTTCTGAAAGCTGTTGTGAGAAGGAATGTGATAGAGTTAGATAATGACCCAGACAGAGTTCTTATGTAAACATGCAGATATCTCAGTCTTCAGCTGCAGGGAATGTCTGAGCTTCTCACTTGTACTGGAGGGTGACAGCAACAGCTGTTTGGGTGCAGGCAGGTGAATGATCTACTCAGCATGGTGGTGGAGCTGAGAGAGGAGTTAAAGACGCTGAGGAACATCAGGGAGTGTGGGAAGGAGACAGATTCCTACCGTTGCTGAAGCAAAAGTGGCGCATGGATGCTCCACCAGACACGGTAGTGTGCTAAAGCCTATCTGGCTCTCCTTTCTTTTTTTGCAAGGCATTCCTTTCTTGTCTTAACCCTTGCTCAGCAGAGCCCATAACACATCACAGCCATTCAGAGCCTTTGTCCTGTTGCCTCAGTATGTCAGAAGATGTTGGCAGGTGTGCTGCTGCTTTTATGTTTACATGACAGTGGGTCACAGCTGCCTATGCAAGACCCTAACCTAGTTTGTGACCCGATACACCAAGAATGCCTCGGCACTTGACCTAGTGCACATGTATTTCAGAGGCAGGCAGAAAGAAGTGTATGGTCTGTGTATTAGTCCAGTGTGTGTAAATGCCATCTTGTGCGGAGATGTGGACCAAATCCAACAGTTCTTGCTCAGATGAAAATACCATCATTACCTTTGTAGGCAGTTCTGCCAAATCTGCAAAAGCCAGAAGCATTTTGCCAGCAGAGGTTTGGTTGTGCTAGGCTTCCCTGAAGAGATGCTGTGATGTTTACTGCACATGCTCCAGTGCCACATGTTGGGGAGCTTGCACTGCTTAGCATATTTATGTTAATATGGCTCCCAGGGGCAACTGAGATTCCTCTTATATCTCCTTCCCTGGTACAAAGCACAAAGAAATTTCCCTTTGCTGCTTTGTAGATGGAAAATAATAGATTAAAGCTTTTTGCTAAACACTTTTTTAAAATACACAGTGCAGAGCTGTACATTCAGGTTCCCTTAAGGGACCTGTCTCTCTGCTATTGAAAGCAGTTAGCAGCAGGCAGTGGGGATAACAGTGCGCACTCAAGTCTAGGCATTGTGCCTGACCTGCAGAGCTTTAGGTGTGGCTTTGCCAAGTGTCGTTTGACCTGTCCATCTCTATTCAGTACTATAATGGAATGTATTCTGGTCAGTACACCGTAGTCATCGTAACCTGCTGGACTGGATATTATCCAAACACAGTGGATCTTGCAGCCTGTCATTAGGTATTGAACTTGCAACTTTTTGTGTTGCTAGTCTTAACTAATTTGAAAAGAATGCCCATGAAGTTGAGGGGTTTT
Source organism: Upupa epops (assembly GCA_013397515.1). Taxonomy (NCBI): domain Eukaryota; kingdom Metazoa; phylum Chordata; class Aves; order Bucerotiformes; family Upupidae; genus Upupa; species Upupa epops. Next base: position 1,450,574 of record VZRI01008070.1, on the reverse strand, counting down.
AATGCAGAGAAGTGTTAGTTTGGGGTTGCAAGCAGAAAATTTCAATTTGAGTACTCAGAAATGTCATTGAGAAGTATGATCTTGTAAAGACTCTAAAGTTAAGTTGCTTTACGGATCCTGAAATGAAAAACTCAATGTTTTTTGAAGATGTGATGATGCTTTTAAATTTCTCTCAATATTAGAAGATTACTAGAAAGCATATTTTTCCAATTCAGCAATGAGAAAGACAGGCTGATCTTGGAGCTTCTTCAATTCTGTATGAGTGTTGGACAGCAAGGATGAAAAGAATGAAGATTAAGTACATCTTCCTTTATTTTAACTTTCAGAATGTTCAATGTCTTGTTTAGTTTTAAAGTTCCCTTTAGACTCAAATGTGTGTTGAGCTGGTAGACCTGGAAAAAGGCTTGGGCAGCCATGAGCATCTTGTGGTAGGGACCATCTTGCAGTGGCAGAGTGAGCAGGTAATGGAGCCCCTCTTGAGTGCTGCTGTCTGTCACTGGGGGATGGCTGTGTGGAGAAATGTGCTTCCACCAGACAAGAAAAGGCTCTACGGGGACCCACTGAGGCAGGTGGCACCTGGAAGTTGTGTGACTGTGGGGTCTGGGCTGGATAACATTGCCTCTTTAGGTGCATGGAGAAGAGGGTGGTATCAGGGATGTAAAGAAGTCCAAGTGCAAGGTGGAAGCAGAACAGTAGAAACTTGCCTTGCGTTTGCTTATGGGACTTTCACCTGCTAATGACTGGGGTGCCAGACACTGCCTTCTGTACAGGAAAGCCCATAAGGACAGAGCAGCAGCCTGCTGTGCTCTTACTGCTGTTTGCCCATGTCTTCTGCCCTATAAGGTACATGGATCCTGGGCTTCAAAAGGATGAAAGGGAAGCATTAAGTCTTGTGTCTGGCACCCTGCTGCTCCAGGCAATCCTGGCCTGGCTGGCTTATTTAAAAATTCGATGAAAGGAAAGGTGCCTGGTAAGAACAAGGACTGGTTGCCTTCTCTGGTGAGGCTTGTGGGGAGGGCTTCACACATGCATTGAAAAACTTCAGTTTACTGTCCAGTGAAGTTTCCCTGCGTGGAAAGCTTTAGTGGTTTAGTTGCGGTTGTCAAGGGTTTTTGTTAACAAGAAGCAGCAGCATCTTTGGGTGACTTATAGGCAGTATTTCTAATACTTCAGAATGTATGAGGTGTGGCAGATTTGTCTGATGGTTTCAAATAACCCCAGCTATTACAGCTGCACATTAATCACCAGGGCTTCTTCCTACCTGAGGGGGGGAAAAAAGAGCTTTAGATATCTGTGGAAAAATTAGTGCCTCATTAAAGCTAGATGAGTTTGACATTTGCTTTCTGTCTGTGGTTTCAGGGCTTTTTGTCCCTCAAGCAAAATATGAAACTGCTTCAACCCATGTGATAGCAGCAACTGGAATGCAACTTTAGGAGGATCTTTGACCTTACCAGACAGAATGTGTTTGATTCATTCTGCAGATGTTAAAACACTGCCAGCAATGTCTGGGTGATGACCTTAGAAATTATTCTCCTTCTGACTTGTGTGCTCTAATAAGAAATCTGGTTGTACAGGTTAAATATATTGCCCTTATGTCTCTTCTTTTTCTAACCTAATGCCAGAAAGAAATTGCTTGCTCTTTATTCCTTTGTGCATTGATTTCTCGGTGCTGTGGTAGTTAGATGACATAACTACTGTAATTGTTTTAATACATTAGCAGCAAATTATGTATTGATGTTCTTTTTTCCATTGACCTTTCTTTCTCAACACAATTTTCATTTCTTGCTTCATGCTGTGCCCGTGGTGGCTTAGCCTCGTTGGAGGCTTTGATTCTCAATTAAGGGCTAATCCTGCAAGGTCCTGAACGCGGTTGCTGTCTGCTGAATGCAGGGAGATCCAGGACCACTTGGCACCCTTTCAGACATGAACAATGTTCTTGCTCGAGCAGATAGGAACGATAGCAGTTTGCATTTGCTGTTTGTGTCAGGCATCCTGACGTTGTTAGTAAATTGCCGTAGAATTACAGATTGAGAAACTCCTATCTTTGAGAAGAGTTGCCCTCAAATAATTTTTCCATTTCTGCAGAACAAGCAGTTTTCTGATTATGATGCTGTGGACATGTGTTTCACAAAGGTTTCAGAGCACTGCACAGCATTATGTGAACCGAGACAAGGGAGAAATCTACGTGTAGCAGTGTCTGCCTTGAGGTGTGATTATCGTTTTTTCTAATTTTACAGGAAGGAGTAAGAGGGTCTGACAAGAATTTATCAAGCTTAAGAGCTTTCAGCACTAAGAGGCTGAAAAACCTGAAAATGCCTTGCTGCAGCCCTCATTTAGTTTAATTTGAGCTCAGCCAGTGAATATTTAAAATAGCAAAAAAAGTCTATTCCCTACAGAATAGTAAGTAATCAGCATCCATTTTACTCAGGCACAGGGAGCTTATCTGTCTGTTTGCCCAGCTGTAACCCCATCTCATAGGGCTGCTTAATGATTGTAAGAAAAGCAATTTTTAACTAATTCTGAGCAGTTGTGGTGTTGGTAACCCCTTCAGTGAATATTTTCTTGAAAAGAATTGTTTTCTGTGTGCGCTTTTGAAGTGAGAACATACACTAGCACTACTGGTCAAACACAGGAAGCTGAACATCCCAGGAGGCTCACTTGGTTTTGGTTTGGGTTCCTCCCCACCCCAGTCTACTCTGAAGGACAAGCCTCACTAGATATTAGAGGTTGATCCTGCAAGGTAGGGATGATGCAGTGAATATAAATGAAAGGCAAGTCTTCAGTTGGTGATGTTTTTTTTAAATCAGAATTGTGGGTTATACTGATAAGTATACCAGCATAAGGGGGTGTCAGCAGTGGATCACATGGTTGTCCTGTTGTCTTTAGCATTTCACTTTCATGATGATGACAGAGTTTGACAATTTTTCTATGTTGTCTAAATATACATTTATTTCCATCAGTCTTTCTCAAAAAATTCCACCACCCTCCCCAAAAACCCCAGAGGAAGCCTCAGTGCCACATAAAATTCCAGTTTGCATTGGTGTTGGAAAAATACACACGTGGCTGCCTTTCATGTTGGTGGAGCTCCTGCACGCTGCCCACTGGTACATAATACTCAGGCTCTGATGCGCTTCGGGTTGAAGAAAATCTTGCTATCTTCTTCTGTTTCTGAAATAGAAATTGAGCAGTCAGGGTGTCTAGCAGTTTCCTCAACTTGAAAAGCAGAGGGTTTGGACAGTAACATTTTTAATTCACTGTATGAATTTTCACCCTTTTACTTAGTTTCATTCTCTCATAGCAAACATTACAGTTGCTGTGTAGCATGAGTAAGGATTGCTGAACTGACACTGCAAAATTACTGTTAAGAGTAATTTTAACCTACAGGTAACTGTGAACTCCAGCAGCTAGTGTTCATTCGGACAATCCTTTCCCACTCCCCCTTTTCCCCAATCTCCATACACGTTTTGCCTCTGCCAGCAATCCCTGGAGAAAGCTGAACAACTACTTTGCATAAAGTGGAGAAAGACTTGCATCCCAGGACTTTTATCTCTGTTTTTTTATAATCCAGTTTAGTGTGGAACACAAGTCTGCAAAGCCCCTTAAATCTTCCTGTAATTCCTACACAGCCATTCACAATGGACTTGTACAGGGCAAAGAGGAAGAGATTTGGCTTCTGAATGGTGATGTTTAAAAGGAAACCCATCCTAGATTAGTTGATTTTTTTTCTCTGCATTTTAACAGATTTCACTCTCAGTACTGTTTTCCAAACTCACAGTGCATGGCACAATCTGCAGATACAGGCACACAGAGTATACGTGTATTTGCTCTCCTGTACAGGAGAAGCTACAGCGAGCAGACCATGTAATTAGGGGAAAAGTGTGGGTGAATTGCACATTCAGATCCTGCCGATCCCCTTGTCTTTCTTGGCTTTTTTCTTAATATTTAAATAAGCAGGTAGTGGAAAGGAAAAGGGGAACAGAAATTCTGTAGAGTGGGAAGAGTAGGGTCTGAAAAATCACTCTGCTAAGTCCAACATCAAAAAGAGAATAGCTCTTGGCATCTCAGCAGCCACAGTTTGTCACTGAAAGTGCGCTTATTTTTTCATGTTCTCCTTTTTTCTTTTGGTCAGTAGCCGTTGAGAAGCAGCAAAACAAAAATTGTTCAGGATGTAACAGGGTGATCAGAAAACCAGGACAAAGTGGAATTTGTCTTCAAGTTATCTCGTGTGTGTGTAAAGGGATTAGTGACTCAGGGCTAGCATTAGGAATAATTATATCTGGCTTAGCTGGACGAGGTGCCTAAATTTAGCAGTGGAGAAATAGGTGTATTCTGAGTGCAGCGTGAGTTATGGAACATGTTTGCAGTGTGATGTGTACACCGTATTGTTTGAGCTGTCGTGGCCTGAAGGTCTTGGTTGGTGCACATGCACACCAGTAAATAATATGTGAGTATGTACTGTAATATTTGCCTACGTTTTTCTTCTTTACTAATTCTAAAAACTTTATAAAATGACTAAACCTTTTCTATGAGACTGATGGGGAGGCTAAACTGAAATACTTGCTGTTTAAAAGCAGTCCTCAACTACATTTCATTTAGAAACACAACAAAACAGAGGCATTTAATTTAGATTTAAGTCTCTTCATGATATTAATGTGACTGTTCCACTGATGCCTTGCACCTCTGTGGTAGTTTAAGCAAATACTTACTCATTTAGAGAAGAGCTTGCAGGGCGACACCATGCAGTGTACTGCCTGTCCTGATTTGCTGATATTCATCATGAACCATTTGTTGCTACAGATCTACGGTCATTTCCATCCTAACGCTTAGTAATGGGTATCCTGCCTAGAGAGGGTGGAGAAGGGAGAAACCACTGAAAAGTCAAATTTTATATGTAAACCCATGTGAGAAACTGCTGGCATTTACAGTTGTGCTATCACATTGAATTCATACTTGTAGAGCTCTCAGAGAGAAGGGCTATGATTAGGGTAGAGAGGTAAGTGGGTACAAGGAATCCTCTGAGTTTTTTAAGTATGTGCAACTACATAATGTATTGCTTACCCAAATTTATGACCATTACTGTCATAGGATCATAGGATCATAGGATGTTAGGGGTTGGAAGGGACCCAAGAGATCATCGAGTCCAACCCCCCTGCCGGAGCAGGACAAAACTATCTAACACAGATCACAGAGGAACGCATCCAGGCGGGCCTTGAAAATCCCCAGAGAAGGAGACTCCACGACCTCCCTGGGGAGTCTGTTCCAGTGCTCTGTGACCCTCACAGCAAAGAAGTTCCCCCTTGTGTTGAGGCGGAACCTCCTCTGCTGCAACTTACACCCATTGCTCCTTGTCCTATCACAGGGAGCAAGTGAAAAGAGCCTGTCCCCTCCCTCCTGGCCAGCCTGTCTCTGGAACTCTAGATTCCTCTTGCCTGTCAACTAGACAATCCTGCTGCTGGTTATCATCACCTTATGGTGGAATACAATACATTGCAACTTCCCATGAGCGTATGTTGCTGGATCCATTGGTTACCAGCTGGAAGCAAATGTTCCCTGGGTAATTCACGTGTGTGAGAGCACTGCTCTTGCCATCCCTCAACCACCCTAAATTTATCTTGCAGTAAGTCTGGGACATGGCAAAAGGATGGGAAAAACAGTCTGTACTGACTGTTTCTAGTAAAGCTGATGCCTGTGCTGGCATGTTTCACCTGAGGAAAGGAGGGGAGGCACTGCCTGCTTTTGTAAATTCTGGTTTGTTGCTGATGGTACTCATATGCGTTTAGTGCGGCCACATTGNTTTCACCTGAGGAAAGGAGGGGAGACACTGCCTGTGAGAAACTTACCTCAGCAGGAGCTGGCGTGAGTTATTTAATAACAAACAAGAGCACTGCCTGCTTTTGTAACTTCTGTTTTGTTGCTGATGGTACTCGTATGCGTTTAGTGCGGCCACATTACTGCCTAAGGCTGCCCCCAAATAGCTGCGAGAGAGGAGCCTATTGAACTTGTGCTTATTTTGTTGTGTGTCTTAATGAAGATTTAAAGTGCTCAAAATACTCTTTGAAATGAATTATTCCATAGCTGCGAGCTAGCAGCATACTTGGTCATAATTGCTTAGCCAAATAAAGAAAAATCCCGAGGAACAAAGAAAAATTAGATTGATGGCTAGAAGAATATGATTGCATAAAACATTCATGGAGCAAAAAAAATAGCATAGCACCACAGGCTTTTTTTGCACGACGAGTGCCCTTCTGATGGGAGCTTTTCTAACTGGTCCCGTGTATTTTAGTCTCCGTTGGCTACAAATATTAGCAAAAGTTTTTCTATGGGAATGATGGGGAAGTTGGCCACAAATTTCTGCAGAGTGGAACACAGTCAAATTTAAAAGCAGAGATCACATTTCACTGCCATTCAGAGTGGGGGTATGGTGCACTGTAAATAATTCATGATTTCAATGGATATGGAATTGCTCTTTTTTTTTAACTCCTACATCAACTGTGACTAAAAAGAAAGAAACCCAGACAGACTCATCTTCATAATTATCAACCCAACTTGTACAGTTACAGCCCTTCCTCATTCAAATTTACTGCTTTTAGTGGCCATTCGTAACAAGGTGAATGGTTTCCTGTCAATGCATTCTCTCATGGTTAGCCTTTCTCTCTCTTGGTAGGCTAAGACCAGCAAATCCTCATCTGTGGGCATGCATGAATGTCTAAAAGTATGTGAGACGTGTGCCGCTCTTTGTTTTGAGCAAATCATTTTTGAAGGGTCAGTATACCCTCAGGTTTTTTGTCCTTGCTGTGGCAAGAAAAAGCGTTCAGGAACAATGTTGAATTCCAGTGCATTTCAGAAGAAAGTATAGAAGTTAGTTACAGTCAGTAGAAAGACTTGAGGAGAATACCTACACTCTAGTGCAGGCGTTTTAAAATATAAATGTTACTGCGAAATCTTTAGGTGACATGTGATAATAGATGTTTAATCAAGCAAAATCAATTTCATTGCTTACTTGTTGAAGTAATTTAACGGATGAGTGATGCTATTAATTGACCAAAAGTAGGAAACAAACCTTTTCTGTTTAAAGTATTGCTTTAGGGCTTAAATTTCTAAACAAGTTCAGAGGCAAATTGAAGAGATGTAGCCTGTATACAAACTATGGGAATAACAATTCATGAACTGCTTAGCATTTCCTATGCATTTAGAAGGAAAAAGAACTCATTAGTTATACATATACATGATTTTAACATAGCAGGGTGTTATACCTTGTTTTGATAAGGTTAAAAGGCAGAGACTGTGAATGGATAGATGAATGAGTCAATGAAGATGATGAAGGAACTAGAACATGTCCCTTATCAGGAAAGGCTATAGGAACTGGGTCTCTTGAGCTTGGAGAAGAGGAGGCTGAGGGGTGACCTCATTAATGTCTATAAATGTGTGAGGGGTGGGCGTCAGGAGGATGGAGCCAGGCTTTTCTCAAAATCATCTGGGGATAGGACAAGGGGCAATGGGTGCAAGCTGGAACAGAGGAGATTCCATATCAATATCAGAAGGAGCTTCTTCCCAGGGAGGGTACCGGAGCATTGGAACAGGCTGCCCAGGGGGTTGTGGAGTTGCCCTCTCTGGAGACATTCCAGACCCACCTGGATGTGTTCCTGTGTGACTTGGTCTGGGTGATCCTGCTGTGGCAGGGGGATTGAGCTGGATGATCTTTCAAGGTCCATTCTGATCCCTAATGATTCTATGATTCTATGACTGAGCATTTAGAGAGAGGGAAGGAGCTGAGGACTTAGAACAGTTTTTACATTATTTCAAACACTCTCAATCTTCCCTTCACTATTTTTTTTTGAAAAAAAAAAATTGCATAAGTAGTATCTGTAGCATAGTTCTTGCAAAAGAAAAGCCATGTCAGTCTGCCTTTTTCTCACCCCTACACTTTGGAATGCTGAAAGCATCAGAGACAGATACCCAGAAGGCAGACAATCCAGTAATAAAAATAAGCTTTTAAGTATGTATTTTAGCACAAACTAGTCTGATAAAGTCATGGTATTTTAAGCAACTACACAAGTGCATTGATAGGCATTGCGTTTTGCTTCATCTGGTACTTAGTTTCTATTCTGAACACATGGCCTGTGTGGCTGAAACTTGCTTATCGCCAACACAGGGTAGAAAGTTTGCAAAAAAATATCTTGTAAACGTCTTATTTTTTGACTTGGTGAGGATCACTGCACAGTCACACAGTTTAACGAATAACTAAACTGTGATTGTTGATTCCAAGGCCAGCAATTTCCAAATAAATGTTTGTGAAACCCCCATCTTCAATAGCTGCATTGTGCCATCCGAAAGATGTGCAGCAGAATGGATAGATGACCTTTCAGATAGAGAACAAGCTGTTTACAGTGTCTTTTCATTTACTAACACAAAATATTCTTTTCAGGCAGTGATAGTACTTTCCAGTTTTTAACAATATTGGTGAAGTATAAAGAATTTAATTGTCTTGTTTCTGAATGCAGGAGAGTTCAAGCTCTGCATCTTTAGATCAAGACTCATTCTAGGCCAGCTGTGTTAAATGCATTGATCTAGCTAGATTTTCATTTTTCTTTGAAACACAATGGAGGCATTTTGAATCCCTTGCTCTCAGGGTGGAAAGTCATTATCTATCCATCCGTGTGATAACCGCATGATATCTTGCTTTGAACGCTATCCTGAGCCATAGCTGTGAGGTCAATAAGTTACTGACAAGAAAGCCCAAGTCAGCTGTAACAGAAAGTGGTCTAAATTATTGTGAAATTGCTGCTTTGGGCTGAAAAGCTGCCGAGATGCTCTCCGTTGCACACTTGTAAACAAGCACTAGCTTGGACTGGAACAGATGACAAACAGACAGAAATCAGGATATGGAAATCAGGGATCAGCTGTATCTTCCTCATGTGAGCTATGGTTTGGCCTTAAGTCATTGCAGATGTAAATCCACCATTTCAATCACAACCGAGTAACTGGTACTAGCTAGTAGCAACTAGTTGTACAGGTAAAGTGTGTTTTTTGCCTAGCAGTATAACCAGAACTACTGTTATTGTTCAGCCTCTGTCTGTGTTTCTGTTTTAATCTGATGGAGCAGTCCATTTTTGTAGCACAGATAGAAACCAGGCGGAGGAAATATAATGCAGTTAAATAGACTTTAGAGAAAACATCTCAGCACTTACTGTGGTTCCCACAAGGTTAACTAGCTAAAGATTTGAATATGTTTATTTCATTGTTCTCGATTGCTGTACAGAGATGTTAATGGCAGTGCATGGCAATCACGGTTTCCTCCGTTCTATTACACAGACCTTTCAGTCTGAATTTGCAGAACAGCTTCGCTGGCCGAAAGATGGCTTTGCACAGGCAGGGCCGTCCAGGATGGTGGTGGCTGTGATAAGGACTCTCTTACACTTTGCTGAACAGTGGCTTATTTTGGGCATATTTGTGCTTGTAGGTGCTCTGAGAACTGAGGATGTGCCTGTCAGAGAAGGGATCCCATCACTGCAGTGGCCATGTATTGCGAACTATTTGAAATGTAGTTTGATATATTCTGAATGCTTTGGACCTTTTCTTTTCTTGAGGGGTTGTCCTGTTCTTGCCATGCACACTACCAGGAGTAGATACTTTCTTTCCTCTTTCAGTAAAGTTTTGTATTCTCAGCATTTTTGTTTTCCTCTGCAGAAACTCTCCTGGATGACTTCCTTCTCACCTACACAGTCTTCATGACAACTGATGACCTGTGCCAGGCCCTTCTGAGGCAATATCCTTTTGTTACGTGTTGTGTTTTCCAGGGTCATGCACTTACACCAAGGTTTACACATTGTCAAGTCTTAGGAGAGGTTTAGTAAACTGCACACATGGGATAGTCTTGCTCCTTGATTGTTACTGAAATAATGACCTGTTATTATTTTGTAGTTGCAAGAAAAATGGTGAGAAAAGAAAACAATTGTCTGGCATGACATGCTTAGCAGGTGCATTGCACCCCCAGAGATGTGTAAACAAATAGGAGAAATTTCCAAACAGAGCGATAGGAATTACCAGTATTTTGGTGGTGGTGGTGGAAGAATTGCAAGAATTCGGGTTATTTTACTGGGAAAAGCAGGATTCTATCACAGTAAGGCAGTTTATGTTGTTAGACACAAGGACATTTTCTTATATGAAGAAAAATACCAGAGTAACAAATGTGTAAGCAAACAGAGTCTTTGATACTGGAGAATATTAAGAAGGAGAAACTAGAAAATATATTCCAAGGATAATGTGGGGATGATAGATACTCTTGAGCATCTGTTACAGCTAGACTGGGATGGACTAGTTTAGCTGATCTTTCAAGGTCTTTTCTTATCTAGCCCAATGTTCACTGGGGTTTTTGATACTTGGAATTTAATTAAAAAATATAGCTTATCAAAGTTCAGGTTATGTTGCTTCCTTAGATGGGTTGTGGAGGAAGAGATTCAAACTGGAAATATTAAATGCAAATTTCATGAGAGTTCCTCTAGTTGACATGTGCTCGTAAATATGTATGTGTGTGAACATAAATAAATATATATATATTCACCTATTAAAATATTTAGAATTTGCATAGCTGCAAAATCAATGAACAGAACATTCCTGCTCTGAAGCTGAATATGCAAAGATAAAGCTGCTGCTGAATAAGCCTGTATCCAATACAGGGACATTGTGTATGTACATACTTCACAAGAGTGCCTGAAAGATGCCTTGAAACAGACTCCAAACTCATAGCAGCAATGAAATCTTAAGTCTTGTTTTGTTTAAATAAACCTTTAAAGCTGCTACAAGACAGCATTTCATGTGGCGTTAAGTCCTGTATGTTGTTATATTGTATGCTATTGTATTACATATAATATTATAGATTACCTGTATAGATTCTGTAACACGTTTCAGAATATGTGAAGGGAAAGAAATAAAGACTAAGGATTTTACAATCTGTTCCTTTTATCATGTGAAACAGCATGCAGGTCTAACTGATGCGGAGATTAAAGCATTTTTTCCTTATGCTTCCAATTACTTCCATAAGCTAAGGAGCAGCGTTGAATGAACTTGCAGGTGTAAAAAGTACTCTCTTTTTTCTTCTTTTTTTTGGTGGTGAAAACATGACCTTCTTACCTAATGCAAGAAAGAATAGCGAAGAGACATTGTGCAAAGTGAGGATCTTCCGTCATTTTGTGTTTCTCTTTTGTCAGTAGGGAACAATGGTGGATGAGATTTATGTTTTTTAAAAAAAAATGTAATAGTGTTGTTTCTGCAGGAGTATAATTTGAGTAGGGGAAAAGACACAGACTTCTTCTGCCTGGGTTTTTTCATTGTTGTTAATGATGCATTGTCCTCCTTCCCACAGAACGTTCATATTGGCGTCGGTGTGCAGGACAAAGGTTTGTTCCCTGTTCTGCAGAAAAGACATTGTGTAATCCCTTTTGAATTGATTTTACTTTTATGGACTCTCCTCTCTAATCTATAAAGGAAAAAAAATCATCGTAGCACAGAGGATAAACTGATATTTCCATTACTGAGAATTTAATTCCAAAAACTTTGTGAAACTCCTAAGACTCCAGATGGGATAAAACACTTAAACCTGAGCAACGTGCTGAATAAAACCTTTTGTTAGCAGATGAGATGATTGCAAAGTCCTTTCCTCCACTTAGTTTTTATGTTTCAGTAAGATTGTATTATTTGTTCCTTAACCTACTGTACCTATTGCGCTAAGAACCACCAGGGGAAAGAAGACGAGACCGATGTGTCCTGTAGGAAACGAAAAGTCTTGCATTTGGTGTCTCAGTGGACTTCCCTCTATAAAGACTGGTTACACGAAGATGAACATTTAAAACAATTTTTAAAGGTATTAAAGCACTTTCTGATACATTTCAGCACTGTTTGATTAATGTGTCTAAAAAACCCCAGCAGTAAAAGAAAAGCTTAATTTAAGAAGGAAAAATTTTCTCGATGAAATCGATCATATTAAAATGATTAAAAAGATGTGACTTCCTTGAATGCCTTTTGAACAGAAAGCCTGTAGTGTCAACGCTTCAGTGTCAAAGGCATAGCTTCCAGATATGAAACTTGCACAACTCCATGCTCTCTAGAAAATATTAGGAAGAAATAAAACCACAAGGATGTGGAGGTTCCTTGAACAGACTGGCCGTGTTTGCCAGAACGGGGTCTTCAGTCAGAAGCCAAATGAAGAGCTTTGAGGTCTTTGTAAGAGATGTTACTTTTAAGGAGTAGTTGGTCTTTCTGGCCATGGAGGTGTGTGACTCGTCAGACAGCCTCTCTGCTTGAGGCTTCTATGCAATATTAAACACCAGTAATAGTAATGAAGGTTGACATTATACTTGCAAAACCAATACATAGAACTGTAGGCCAGAGTGATTCATTCTGAAATTGAGGAATACTGGAGTGTTAATTGGGCTAAAGCAAACCGGATGACTGTTCATCTGATCCTAATTTTTTTGGAAGAGCAAGGGAAGGGTCTGTGTGCAGATTCTGAAAGAACAGAAAAAATACCTCCCACAGTTTTAATTATGAAAGCTAATTCAGTTTACCTCTTCTGTGGAGGTCTTTAGCATTAATTGAGCTTATTGAGTCATGATATTCAGATGATTCCTCCCCAAAAATACGAGGTATGGTTTATTTGTTTATTGGTTTACATATAGGAGTATGTTGTTGCTTATGAGCAACATCAACTCAATTTAAAATGCATGCAAACGGGAGGAAAAAGTGAAGGCTAGCATTCTTCACTTGAAAAGTCCTGATAACAAACAGGTTCATTTAATTGTTTTGCTAGGTGATGACAGGGTGGCTTGTTCTCATGCTCTGCCATAACCCCCATTTCATGGACTGGCCACAACCCCTTACAAAAGCAGTTTTAAATCTTCCCCTGTGTACACAGAAGTGTCAGCATTCTGCCCTCTTGCTTGGTGATGGTACAAAGAATGTTCCCCCACAGCTAAGTATGGATCAGCCTGGAAATCTAAACAGGAACATTTCCTTCACATAGATTTTGCATAAATACAATGATGAAATTTGTTTTAGTGGACCAGTACCTGAATTGATTTAGACTGCTGTTGTGATGCCTTGGATTTATGTTTGAGTTACCAGATGTTTGCAGATACTGTTTCTTTTGTAGACTATATACAGGAATGTGTTAGATGATGTGTATGAATATCCCATTCTTGAGAAGGACCTGAAGGAATTTCAGAAGATACTTGGGATGCATCGTCGTCAGTAAGTACTGATTATATTTGTAATCAGGTCTCCTTTTATGTAGAGTTTACCTTACTTTTCTCATTATCTAATTCAGTAAAGTAATGGGTAATATTGGTACTACATACCTTTTTTACAAATCAGCTCTTCTTTGAACTAAATCTAGATTATTCACACTTCTGTGATGTTGGGTGACCTCTGTGGTTCAAAAGCCATCAGTTTTGGTGATGGGTAAAAGCACTGCCTTGGTAGATCTTTCCAAGAAATTGGAGTTTGCTCTCTGGGGTTTGTGTGTTTGGCAAGTGGAAAAGCTTGTGTCCTTGTGGGTGATCCTCAGGGTCCAAACTGTGTCCTTGTTCTCTGGCAGTGTTGCTTTCCACTGCACTGGTTGTGTGAGTTGCACAAAGGTCTTCTGGCTGAGCCAGGTGCCCTTATCTTTCTATGAGGAAGCTCCCTAGTCATTCCACAGTTAGAAACTGTCTGATGTGTGAACTTCTGTAATAGCTAAAGCTTCCTTTCCCCAGGCTTTAGCTGGAAAGAATAATTTGTATTTTGCTTCTTGTTTCAGCACTGTAGATGAGTATTCGCCTCACCGAAAGGTAACACAAGCCTGATTGTTGTTTGCTAGATAACTTCTCCCCTCACTCTCTTCGCCTCTCCCTGCTTACCTTTTCTTGGCTCCTCAACTGAAAGTGACTGGTGCTCAAAAACATGACAGGATGCAGTAGTGGGGTTAGACCTGCAATGTTGCTTAAGGAAATTATTTTCCTGCCAGTGCTGCCTGGATGTCAGCTCAGTGAGCTAACCTGCAGTGGCCATGACACTTATTAGCACCTTAACAAGGTGCTTTTCGATGGCAGAACGCAAGAAAGGCCTAGGAGCATTATCCCCACCAGACTGAAGAGCTGCAGTGACCTGGGGACAACCTCTGAGCACAGGCATTGACAGGGATGTCAAGGAGACAGAGCAGAAGAGGGATTTGTTGTAATAAGGGCAGAGAGAGAAAGACAAGAACATGAATCTGTTTATTTAACCAGAAGGAGAAGATTTAGCTGAGAAAGTTTGTGTATAAGCTGCACAGAGGTGAACTGCTCTGCTCATCCAGTTGGCATGTCCTGCTTCCTCCAAAATCTGCACTTTGGCCATTGTTTAGTAAGGAAACTCCCAGGTTACAGATCCAAGAAAGGGAGGGTGGATTTGCTATACAGAAACCTTTATCGGCCAGGCATATGTGCTGGGTGTTGTATTCTGTGAATTACTGCTTTGTAAAGATGGGGATGCAGAGAGTCACTGGTCTTTTTTTAATTATTAGTTGGTTTTTTTCTCTCCCTCCTCTCACAGAATAAAACCTTTTTCCACCAATTCAGCGTAAAGGAGAGCTGGCTGCAGCACAGAGGAACCATGAACGACACAGAAGAAAGTAAGTATGATTTGAAAGAACGGAAGAAACACTGCAAAATTGTTTCTCATGGGTTGCCCATAATGTAAATCTTTTAGACTGACACACAGCTTGTGAACAGGACTGTAGGGTCAAAAAACAACGATCTGATTGTGTAAGGTTACCTTCCTGCCTCCTGTTTTGCGGGAGTTCAGCATGGTGCCTCAAGGGGTGTTTTGTCCTGTCTGGTTTCTCCAGCAATCCCATAGCAGAGCTCTGTGCCTCCCAAGAGTGCAGGCAACCTATCCACCAGACATTATCCCTGCTCCATTTCATGCTCTCAGTCTCTTGACCTAGATCTTGGTTGCAAAAGGTGAATGAATAAGCCTGTCACTTTAATGGGGTTGGGATCTGCTGACTCTGGGACCCTCCCCTTAATCCTTATACTCCTCAAAAATGTCTCTGTGTGGAGTGCAAGCTGCCACTTCACTTCGTATCCACCATTTCAAAATGCAGTTTCCCTTCATCACTACTCATGCAATAACACAATAACACACCCTCCTGTACTGACTGTGTGAGGAAAGAGGCAGAGCGGAGGAGAACACAGTGTACCCGAGCAGAGAACAGGCAGAAGGACCTCCTACCTGGCAGTCTTGCCCTTTGACAATATATCTCTCTTTTTCTTGCTGGGAACAAAGCTGCTGAAGTTCACTGGGAGTCAGTGGTTTTATGTGCTCGTTTGTGACCAAGTGACAACGGAGCTCCTTCAGCGCCAAGTCTGTCTGCACAATCCATGCTGCTGCTGCCTTCTTTCTATGTTTAAAATACAGCTTTATTTGAGGTTTATCTTATCAAGGTGCTTCTAAAAGTGTCATTTCCAGATGAGAACCCCACACTCATTCTTCTTAAAAAGTCAGACACAACTTGTGGGTGAGTGGGGACGAAAGCTCTGGCCTCTAGAGAGGGGACAGACTGTGTGGCTGTGGGAAAAGAAGTGCAAGACCCAGCAAGACCATTGCACTGGGTTAAATTGCTTGTGTCTCACTCCCTGAGAGCATGAGCTACAGAAGATGATGGGATTAGGGAATGAAAGCAAAAGTGCAGTTGGGGAGAGCAGAAATAGATGCTGAGAGTAACAACTAAGCTGCTGAGGTAGAATGCTGCTGACCAGTGACAGCATTTGGCCTGGAGGATGTGTCTGTCCAAGCTGCACCATGCCACTTGATCAGAGGCAAGCATTACCAGGGCAGGTTGAAGCCTCCTATTTCCTCCTATTGCTGTTCCCTCCTGCAGGAGGGAGCAGCATGGGATACTGGGGGAGACGGCATGGTGCATGCCAGTAGGTACCACATGTTGGAAAGGGTTTTGGAGGAACAGGCTTTGGAAGAATCAGGTTGATGGTCATAATTAAGGATCTCTCCTATGGGTTGGTTTAGCTCAGTGTTAAAGGATATGACAATAACCCAGTTATAAATTAACGTTGCTGCCATTATCCTCTCCCAAATAACAGAGAGGAGGAGATTTCACTGTAAGCAAGCTCACTGTAAGCAAGTCATGTTTCACTCTGCATAAGGAGACCAAATATTCCTATCAGACTTTTTATAATTTACTTCTCTACCTAGTAATTTTAGTGTGATATGTCTGTCTTTTCATGAATTATATCCCTTTGGAAGAGAAATTCTTCCATAGGATGAGGATTTACCCTCTGTCAGCAGAGACAGGTTAAGACAAAATTTTCAAATCAAATTACTTTTCTTCCCAAAGGGTAGAAGTTCCTCCTTCCTTTGCATCTTCATTTTTTCCTTTGCTACCACACCAAAAAGATATATTCTCAAAGACAGAGTTCTTAAGTGCTTCTGGCATGGTCTCAGTTAATAGGCGTGCCCTGAAGCCATGAAAATTTGTAGGACAAGCAAAGACTGTTGCTGCATGCAGCTGTCAATAAATAGGAGTTTTAAAATTCAGCTTTTCTGGAGAAGAAACGTTTTGTCCTCTGCTGACATGGTAGCAGTCTGTCTGCAGTAAGAAGCCCTTGAGTAGAGGAAATGGAAAATTTAACTAGGCACTGAAGTGTGTATGAGGCCAGGAGTTCTGGCAATCTAATTAGCAGATGTTGTCATTTTTGAAATATTTATGCAAATTCGCAGCCCTCTTTCTTCTAAGTGTGGCAGCTGTGTCTCATAAACTGGCTGCAGCAAACGTGGCAAAACCTGAGCTGCTGGCAAGCAGTGGAAGTGTACATCCCTTTCATGTCCTAGCTGAGCTGACCAGAGCCCTACTGCTGAGAATCTTCCTCCCAGAGCCAAACTGATTGGTGGTCTTGAGTAGAAGCCATGAGCTCAGGGAATTTCTCCAAACCACTCCCTTGTATGTGTGCTGCAAGTGATTCAGGGAAAGAGTTGTCAGAACTAATTGCATTGCTGTTTGGGCAGCCTCGAAGGTGCTAAAATACTCTGGCAATGGGAATAGTTTAGATGTCTAGACAGATAGGCTAGGGAGTGGTTGGAGTGGGGAGCCCTCTTCTTGGGAAACCTCCTGTTCCAGGTGGAAATGAAGGATTTCTCCAGGGACTATGAAAAACACTGAAAGGACAGTGATTTATCAGAACCTAAAAGGAAGGGAGAAAAGACAGCAATAGCTGACTTTGCAGAGATCTGCAGTAGAAAAGATTGTCTCTGATAAATCCCCTTGGAGGAAGTTGCAAATGGGTGTTGCTTGTGGCAGGGGAGGGGTCTCTTTCCATTTGCTTCTCCTCTCATCTCCCAGAGAGAATTGGTGAAACAGAGGAAAATGGTGATGTTTATACTTAGTTTCATGCCCTGTGGGTTAGGGTGCAGCAACCATCCATCCTTCCTGCAGCTACAGCAGGTGGACAGCTGAGACATAGTCATGGTGAGGTCTGTGAGATTCTCCCCTGCCCCGACCAGTTGCCCTTGCCTGATGCTGAGTGTGTCTCTCTTCCTTCGTGCAGTTTTCTGCCGTGTGTATATAACCGAGCACTCCTATGTCAGCGTGAAGGCTCAGGTGTCCACTTCAGCACAGGAGATACTGAAGATTGTAGCAGAAAAGATCCAGTACCCGGAGGAGGAGTTGGCGCTGGTGACAGTCACGTTCTCTGGCGGTAAATAACTTCCCGTCATCTGAGTACTTACTTTCCAGCGCATCACATAAGGGGGCCTGACATTTTGTGGTGCAAAGATACAGCTGTTCCTGTGTGGGCCCACAGCTGGATGACCACGGGGACAATGAGGAGCTGCTTCCCAGAGAGTCGTTTCCATGGCAACAGCTCATTCCTGAGTACACTTGGATACGCCATCTCCTCGCTGGAAAGGGATTGCAAAGGACTTTCGATCTCCAGCAGCACTGCAACACGTTATTTTTTTCCCCACAGATAAATCTACTTTCGCATTTAAATTAATTTGGAAAGCAATGAGGCATGGCTTACTTTGAAAATATAAAAGGGAATAACAAATCCTATATGCATGGCAGTTTCCTCATTTGCAACGTGGGTAATGAATATTCTTTGGCAGAAGGGAAGGAGCCACATATTTGCACAGTTGAGATACGAAGAGCAATCTAAGCAGTATTTTGTAAGCAGCCCTGCCTGCAATTAACGAGTTTTTGCTTATTTTAGCATTTCTCATCCAGCTAAAGGCTTGTTGTCTGTTTTAAGGAAGACTGGACCCATCATGACCTGATACTGAGGACCAGCCAAACCCCTAAGATTATTTTTGGTGGCTGGCAGATCTCAAGCTCTTTGGTCAGATTGTTTTCCTCATTGTGGGTGTCTTTTGGCTCTTAAGAGAATTTAAAGGAAGCAATTTAACCAAGTGCATAGAAATGCAAAGCTGGACCTACAGAAAGGGGCTAGGAGTGTGTGGTAATTTTATGTATTTTCAGCTAACATTAGTTTGTGTAGATTTTCTGGTACAGAGGAGGCACCTTTAGAGAAACATAGTGCTCACTGCTACTTCTTTGTCAGTCTAGTTAAATGTACACAAATGTTGGGTTATTCTCTTTCCTTATTTGATGCAGAAATGGAAAGTCACATTTTTGACCCCCATTCTGAGCACAGTTAAATAACCATTTTCTTGCAGGGCACCAATGCGGGTGGCAGGGAGATGCTGCCCTGCTCTGGCTATCGAGAGTCTGGGCACAGAGTCTGTTGTCACACAGGAGCCTTGTGTGTAGGTGTCCTGGCCAGCCAGGCTACATCATTTGCAGTTGTATTCTTCTTATCCTGTGTGCACAGACTAGCCTCCCATGCATTTTACAACACTGCACGATCACTGTGCCAACACTAGTTTTATTCTCATGGAAACAAATCTGGTGCTGACTGGCTACTTAGCTAAAGAAAACCAACAACTCATAGATAATGAACCGTAATCTTCAGACCACATTGGTTCTCAAGAGAACCACTGAATAGAAGTGGCTGCCACTTGGCTGTTCAGCAGCAGAAACAGTAATTAAAATGCAGATACAATAGGATTGTCATTTGTACATGACATTTTAACCCCTAGAATAATAACCTGGTCATGTTGCCTTAATTAATTTGAGATACCACAATTTGAGCATCTTTTTTTTTATATACAGCCTCTTGTGATATTGCTTTGTTTGTTTGCTACTTGCGTGACTTGCAGCAGTCACCTGCCCTCCACTTGGAGGGCAGCAGTGTGAGGGTTGGAGAAAGTGGTTTTATTGTACTCTGAAATGAACAAGTGAGCTGCTCTTGTTCAACACTCACTTGATAAAGCATACTGGTAGTTCAGTATAAGTGCAGCTGATGTCAGCGTGATCCTGGATAAGAGGGAAAACGGGCTAAAATGATATTTGGCTCTCAGACTCCTCCTGGCCCTACTACTCCCTCATATGCAATGAAAATTCCAAGGGGGCGGTCAACATGAGTTTATGGGTCTATATTAATATAGTCACCACAATCAAATCTCCTGTGTCAGGTCTCCAGATTAGTTGGAGCCTGAAGCAAGAAAAAATTTTCCCAGGGCAGTTTTTTACCTGTGTTCTGCTTTATTTTATCCANGCCGTGTGTATATAACCGAGCACTCCTATGTCAGCGTGAAGGCTCAGGTGTCCACTTCAGCACAGGAGATACTGAAGATTGTAGCAGAAAAGATCCAGTACCCGGAGGAGGAGTTGGCGCTGGTGACAGTCACGTTCTCTGGCGGTAAATAACTTCCCGTCATCTGAGTACTTACTTTCCAGCGCATCACATAAGGGGGCCTGACATTTTGTGGTGCAAAGATACAGCTGTTCCTGTGTGGGCCCACAGCTGGATGACCACGGGGACAATGAGGAGCTGCTTCCCAGAGAGTCGTTTCCATGGCAACAGCTCATTCCTGAGTACACTTGGATACGCCATCTCCTCGCTGGAAAGGGATTGCAAAGGACTTTCGATCTCCAGCAGCACTGCAACACGTTATTTTTTTCCCCACAGATAAATCTACTTTCGCATTTAAATTAATTTGGAAAGCAATGAGGCATGGCTTACTTTGAAAATATAAAAGGGAATAACAAATCCTATATGCATGGCAGTTTCCTCATTTGCAACGTGGGTAATGAATATTCTTTGGCAGAAGGGAAGGAGCCACATATTTGCACAGTTGAGATACGAAGAGCAATCTAAGCAGTATTTTGTAAGCAGCCCTGCCTGCAATTAACGAGTTTTTGCTTATTTTAGCATTTCTCATCCAGCTAAAGGCTTGTTGTCTGTTTTAAGGAAGACTGGACCCATCATGACATGATACTAAGGACCAGCCAAACCCCTAAGATTATTTTTGGTGGCTGGCAGATCTCAAGCTCTTTGGTCAGATTGTTTTCCTCATTGTGGGTGTCTTTTGGCTCTTAAGAGAATTTAAAGGAAGCAATTTAACCAAGTGCATAGAAATGCAAAGCTGGACCTACAGAAAGGGGCTAGGAGTGTGTGGTAATTTTATGTATTTTCAGCTAACATTAGTTTGTGTAGATTTTCTGGTACAGAGGAGGCACCTTTAGAGAAACATAGTGCTCACTGCTACTTCTTTGTCAGTCTACTTAAATGTACACAAATGTTGGGTTATTCTCTTTCCTTATTTGATGCAGAAATGGAAAGTCACATTTTTGACCCCCATTCTGAGCACAGTTAAATAACCATTTTCTTGCAGGGCACCAATGCGGGTGGCAGGGAGATGCTGCCCTGCTCTGGCTATCAAGAGTCTGGGCACAGAGTCTGTTGTCACACAGGAGCCTTGTGTGTAGGTGTCCTGGCCAGCCAGGCTACATCATTTGCAGTTGTATTCTTCTTATCCTGTGTGCACAGACTAGCCTCCCATGCATTTTACAACACTGCACGATCACTGTGCCAACACTAGTTTTATTCTCATGGAAACAAATCTGGTGCTGACTGGCTACTTAGCTAAAGAAAACCAACAACTCATAGATAATGAACCGTAATCTTCAGACCACATTGGTTCTCAAGAGAACCACTGAATAGAAGTGGCTGCCACTTGGCTGTTCAGCAGCAGAAACAGTAATTAAAATGCAGATACAATAGGATTGTCATTTGTACATGACATTTTAACCCCTAGAATAATAACCTGGTCATGTTGCCTTAATTAATTTGAGATACCACAATTTGAGCATCTTTTTTTTTATATACAGCCTCTTGTGATATTGCTTTGTTTGTTTGCTACTTGCGTGACTTGCAGCAGTCACCTGCCCTCCACTTGGAGGGCAGCAGTGTGAGGGTTGGAGAAAGTGGTTTTATTGTACTCTGAAATGAACAAGGGAGCTGCTCTTGTTCAACACTCACTTGATAAAGCATACTGGTAGTTCAGTATAAGTGCAGCTGATGTCAGCGTGATCCTGGATAAGAGGGAAAACGGGCTAAAATGATATTTGGCTCTCAGACTCCTCCTGGCCCTACTACTCCCTCATATGCAATGAAAATTCCAAGGGGGCTGTCAACATGAATTTATGGGTCTATATTAATGTAGTCACCACAATCNGGAGGGGATAAAAGGCTTTCTCTTTGCTACCTGTTTGGTATGTTGTGCTCTTGCACTCAGATATATCCTAAATTATTACACTTTCTTTTGCTGTGGCTACTGATGACATCTCCATCCCTGCTCATGTCTGCCACTGACATGGAATAGCTCAGCCTCTGGAGGCTGAGAACACTGCTCTCATAAAAGTTCCTGTATTTATAGTAGATGTGTTTCATTTCAGCCCAGTGTGTAATGCATAGTGGGTTAGACGAGATTATTTAAGAGTTTCTTTCTGCTGTACCCTATGTGAAGTCCAGGTTGAAATCAGGTGTTGGAAGTGTCTGTGCTCTAGTATGGCATCAGAGACATCTTGCCTTTATCAACCTTGAATAGTGTAGAGATAATGGTCTTCACAGGAACTGAATTTGATGCTTAGTTATAAGAAGTTAATGTGTCTTTTGCGAATATATTTGTTATTTTCTCATACACACCTTTTCCTCCTTTTCTGAAAGCTTTGTGGTTTGTTTTTTGTTTTACAGAAAAACATAAACTGCAACCCAATGACTTGGCTATCTCAAAATCTTTTGAGTCATCCAGTCGTATGTTTGTCTACAGAAAAGACCTGACTGATTCTTTGGTAAGAATTTGTGTTGTATACATCCCATTTTTTATCTGACTCCAGATGAAGAGCTTAATATTCCTCTCTGAGTGCATTTTCAGTACAGTACTTCTTGCTTACGTTGTAACTGAGCTGCTCTATACTTAGGGAAAAAAATCTTTCATTAGCAGTAGTTATTTGACTGAACAGTAATGGAATTTTTTCATCAATTTCAACTAGACATGACCTTCTCCATAGATTAAATCTTTCAATCTACATCAGCCTGGAAAAGTTGACTGAATGGGATGAGGATTATTCAGGGCCCATATGACTTTCTTTCCTCCCCCCACCCATGCCTCTGTAACACTTAAAGTGACTGGTACATAGTCATACAAGGTGATGGACAAACTCCTTGGAATTACTCTGTCTAGAAATGGATGTCATGTGAGTTCTACCAAAATTACTAGACGTCACTGTCCAGGGTTGTGGCGTCTGCATGGTCAGTCTGTGGCTGGCATTTATCGCTGGTAGTGTGTCACAGAGTGTCTTTGGTTGGAAGAGACCTTTAAGATCATCAAGTCCAACCTTTGACCTATTATTGCCAGACCACCCCTAACCCATGCCCACTATATCCTCCTCCCTTCCATCTCTCTGTCTCTCTTTACATCCTCTGGCTGATGTTGGGGAAGGGCAGCAAGTCTCTCCCATTCCCTCTGCCCTTAGAAACAGGGATTGCAAACTCTCTCCAACTGATTTTCTAAAACCTCAGCGAGGCAGAAGCAGTCAGGTACTCAGAGGATTATCCTTTCACTAGTTTTCTGCTAATTGTGCAGGTGTTGCAAGGAATGTGTGGGGACAGTATTGCAATTGACTTTTGTGTGTTGTCAGTACCACTAGGACCTGCACATTCATCCAGTGATGAGAAATGTCTATTTACATTCTGGTGTGCCCTGAAGAGCTGACACACCGCTACCATCGTAATCTGTCATTCCCATTATCTCCAGCATTGCAGTCACCTCTAAAAATGCAAATACTAAGGGAAGGTTTCCCTGTGCAGACAGCTGACAGCCAATCTAGTTTCATTAGTTACATAATGAAAATTACAAAACTTGCTGTAACTGTCAAGAATATAGCCCCAAAGTAATGGCTTAACTGATAAGAATAATCTTTCATCTTGGCAGATGCTCATGTGCCAAGTTCCAGCCTGATGAAGTAAAAAAAGAAAAGAAATGAGAAATAAAACCTTTTGAAAAGCCAAGCTAGTAATGAAAAAGTCAGTGACCCCTAACACCAGCAGTACCAGAGCACTCCACAGCAATATGCTAAGAGGCTTCTGTGAATCAGGACCCACAGTGCTTTACTGTATGATGATTACATTTGGAGTAGATGAATGATAACATGTATGGACTTATGTTATTTGTAAAGGTGGATTGGTGGGAAAGTTCTGTGTATTTATTCTAAATCCAGTGTGTTTGCAGAATTGTTCATTTACCTTACCAGACAAAAATCTCCTGGTGCTTTAATGCAGATTTTGTTTTCTGATGGTTTCAGGGATTTCATTTTCATTATGCTCTCAGTGGTTTATATCCAATGTTTTACAGGAAGAAAGAGAGAGAGAAAAGGCCTAACCCTATGGCAAATGATTGATCCTATTGACCCAGTTCCTGTTTCAGACTATTTAACAAAAAGCTGTAACTCTTTGATTAGTTGCGAGGGGGGGAACCCTCAGAGTGCACTTAGAGAAGATTACTTACTCAGTACTTTGGGCCAGTAGCTGTTTCATTGCAGCGCTGTTGGCATTTGCTAAGGATTTTATTTTTCTCTTGGCCGTTCATCTAGAACCCATTTGCTGAAAATGAGGAATTGCAGCAAAGGTCTGTGAGAATTCTGGGAATCAACACCTGGGATCTTGCCTTAGAACTAACAAACTTTGACTGGAGCCTCTTCAATGCAATTCATGAGGTAAGAAGTGCTGTCCATTTCTACACCCATGCAGCATTGTGCCATTATGATGGATTTGGAGCACCAGTATTCCTTGATGCTGTGTTTGTCATCGTGACACCATGATTTGGAAGCTCTCAGTAGTAGTGGCACTGAAACCAGGTCCAAGAATGTGTTGCAATCCTTGATACTGAAAAAAACGTGTCAAAAGATTTGTAACTTCCTTGCATTATCCATTCCCTGTGGGTGGCTCTTATTTAGATTGGCCTCAAGAAAGTATATGACCATGATCTGAAGTATTGTGTCCAGTTCTGGGCCCCTCAGTTCCAGAAGGACACAGAGCTGCTGGAGGATGTCCAGCGTAGAGCAGCAAAGATGCTGAAGGAAATAGAGCACCTCCCTTATGAGGAAAGGCTGAGGGAGCTGGGTCTCTTGAGCTTGGAGAAGAGGAGGCTGAGGGGGGACCTCATTCATGTCTCTAAATATGTGAGGGGTGGGTGTCAGGAGGATAGAGCCAGGCTCTTCT
>VZRI01008070.1:1391423-1425757 GCA_013397515.1 Upupa epops | reverse complement strand
CTGTTTCAGTCAGGTTTCAGTCAGATAAAACACACTGGGTAGGCTTTATAAGATATGATAAGGGCCCACTTAAGCTCACTGGATTTTTTTCAGTGACTTTGATGTGCTCTGGTCTGAGCTGCTGAGTAAAATACACAGGTACCAGTACAAAATGTCGCATGAAAATATCATTCCCCAAAAAGCACATTGGCTTTCTGAGAGTGGGAAATGCCCTTGCTTTCATCAGGTGCTTGGCTTTTTATTTCAGAGTCTTTCATTTGAGTTAAAAACTTGAAATCTAGATATGGCTCTGTTGTGAGTGCTTTGCACCGAAATCTCAAGACACAACCCCTGTTCATGAAAACATGAACTTCCATAATCTTAGGAAGAAGTTTAAGTGGAAATTTTTGAGATTGAATGGTCTGCCATGGTTGCTTTTCCATATTGGAACAGCAGTGATGTAATTCAGAGACAGATTATTTGTGTTCTGTCCCTGGCTGTAGCCAGAAGTGGAGCTGCAGGAAATCTCACAAGAAAAGCATGGCTTACAGGACTTCCAGTTTGCCTGTTTACTCTAATAAGCCAGTCCTGATCACTGAGCAATTTCTGGTTGGTTCACAGGTAATGACAAAATAACCATTTGTAACCACGTCTGGTTTCAAAAACGTTCTAAATAATTTATAATTAATTTACATTTAAATTGTTTTTATACCTCTAATAATAATGTCCGTGTCTTTCAGCAAGAGCTGATATACTTCACATTCAGCAGACAGGGCAACGCGGAAAACACCGAGAACCTCAGTCTGCTGCTTCAAAGGTGCAACGAGGTCCAGCTTTGGGTTGCCACTGAGATTCTTCTCTGCAGCCAGCTCTGCAAACGGGTACAGCTAGTCAAAAAGTTCATCAAGATTGCTGCCCAGTAAGTTGCAACAGAAATCATTGAATTTGCATGCTGTGTTTCTTGGGGAGTTGAAGAAGGATTTGTCACCCTGTGTTTTCATAATGTCAATAGGCATACCTGGATAAAACAGTCACAGAATCATTAGGGATCAGAAGGGACCTCCAGTCCATAGAAAGCAACAGCAAACACTGGCCAAAACTCACTGTGGTAGACTATATGCTGCTTAAATCTTCCACCAGCAGTCTTGGTGCAGAGGTATCTCTTTTCTTAGCAGAAATGACCTATCTGAGCAGGGACAGTTATTTGCCAGAGAACAGGGAAACCAAAAAACGCTTAGCACCTTGAAAATCTTACCTCTAGAGAGGAAACTTGCTGCAGTAAGCTATTGTCCCATGAAATCCATCCTCTCTGGAATACTCTTCTGTTTATTGGAGGGGAGATTCTTCATTAATTAGATTTCATGGTCTATTACTATTACTAAGTATCCTGGCATTTATTCTGTGCCTCGGAACAGAATACCCATATAGACTACACACAGATAGTAATTTTCTCTGCTATCACTCTTATTTCAGTAACCAAGGAAATGGAGCAATTTCAATATGTGCTATCATTCTCCTTCCCTCTCTCTCCACTTGTTGGTCTTCTGCAATATTTGAATATGCATGTTCATGGAAAATGTATAATTTGTTCCCTTCATCGACTGGATTGATTTAATTTGCAAGGCACTTACATAGAAAGGACTGTTCGCTGCTGAAGCAGTGTCTGTGATGAAATGAATTCTTCTAATCTAATCTAGTGTTACTCAAAAATGAGGTCTGATTTAGTTTATCAGTTGTATGGTTTTCAGCAACATATTTATATTCTGTTGTGTCGATGCCCCAACTCAGTCCAGTTACATCAAAAATGATTGATCTCTGTGCCTTGCTTGTACCATGGTAGCACTCCTGTATTCCAGGAGAAGTTAATCTCTGTCCCACATAATAGGGATATATTTGTCACCAGACTAAAATGTTGCTCTGTTTGAATTAGCTTTGAAAAGCTGAAGTTGTAGAGGCTAAATGCAGTTACCAGTAAATAATAAGATCTCTCGATGCACTGCAGCAGCACCCATCTCCATAGCATGGAGATGGTGAAAGCATGGATACACAAATGAGTGTGTGGACTTCTGGGTGTTTGTTGTATTCAGAAAAGCAGTTTTCTAAAAGAAGACTCTATCATACCTCATCAGTTTTGTAAGAGCTGATGAAAGAGGAACAATTAGGGTAGAAGACTGGTCTGCTTAGCACAGGACTCTCATCCTGAGGCACAGGCCAAGCAGTCTTAATACTTTGTTCATAACTAAGGCATCACTGTGCCGTAGCTTCTGTGGGAATGTGTGAGCACCTCTGCTGCTCTCTGTTCCCTGCTTTCAGGTTTGGCCAGGAATCTGTATTTCTTAGCTTTCAGCTTGTTGGCCAAGTACTGGGACTAAGTTCTTAGGTTCAGTGTTTGTGTGCCTTTCTGTTGAGGAACACTTGAAGAAGATGGAAGGATTTTACACAGTGTGTCAGTGCATAAAAGAGAGACAGGGACACCTGTACTTTGTTGATGAGAGTGTCCAAAGTAGAAAACAAGTGATTTGATAGAGAAAATGAACTGGTGTGTTGTTAGAAATGAACATGTTGAGGAGTTAAGAGAAATGAGTCAACACAGGATTAGAATAAATGGATTACAACAGCAGCTTGCTTTCTTCCCAAGCAGTGACTGGCTGTAAAAGATGTAACTTCTCACCATAGCTGTTTGTGGGAAATTGGCCCATCCGATAGACTGCTTATCCAGGCTGTGTTGGAGACCTCCTCATTTAGGGATGAGTTATTTCTGTGAGCTGACCTTTAATGATAAAAGCAATCTTGAGCAGTGAAGTTAGGATTAACTTTTAAGGCAGTTGAAGCAAAGTGAGAAATGCACCATCTCAAGGTACGACACAGTGATGAGTACAAGCTTTATAAAAACTGGGTTTTATACGTTTTCCAATCGACAGCCTTGGCATGTGGCTTTCTCTGACGATAAATCTGAGTGAAATCAAGTCAAAAGAGAATTCTCACACACACTTATTACAGTGGTCTTCAAGAACTGCAGGAGAAAGAGGAGCCGTTTTTGTTTGAAAAGGGCTTGATACTTCAGGATTTCAAACTTCTTAGTGGACTAGGAATAAGCAGGGTCTGATCGTATACGGCAAAATGTCAAAGAGTAGAGGTATCACACATACTCCCTGGGGAGCTGTTTTGGAACTAGCGCTAACTGCAGCTAATTTATGGGGATATGTAAATTGAACATTAAGCAGATTTTCAGACAATAAAAATGATGAGGAGTTGTAAATGCATTGGAGGATAGGAGAGAAGAATGATCTAAGGAGTCTAGCGGCATGTGCAAACAACAGTAGGATAAGATTTAATTTAGATAGATGCGGAGTAATTCAGCTAGGGAATGCTAATACTGAGCTGAAAAAATAAATGCATGATTGTGAAGAACTGCACTGTGACAGAGGTCCTCGGGTGATAATAGAAGACAAATTAAAGACAAGGACAAAGTGTGCTGCTGTTCCAAATAAATAATTTGATATTTGTTTTATACTTGCATAGGAGAAAGGTGTAAGAACTTCAAGCCTAAACAATAATTATGTTTCTCCTCGCTGTCTGACTGTGTCTCCTCACTAAGAAGGAAGCACATGAGAGAGAAGTTAAAATGAAGTACACAGAATTCAATGAATGATAATAACAATATGGAAAAGATTGCAGGCCACGACCACGAAGAAAAATTGAAGGAGCAGATGATGTGCAATTTATAGAAAAGATGAAAAAGGGGATGGAAATATTTATAATGCAACAGAAGAGAGTTCAAGGAATTATTGTGTATGGGAAATGACAGCTCAAAGTAACTTGACCATAGAAAAGGGAAAATTACCTTTGACAGCAAAGGGAAAAACATAACCTGCCAACAGCAGGCTTGGTGAAACAGGGCAGGGTTTGCTACAAAAATTCTTCGAGATCCCATCACCTAGACTGCAGGTGGTCATAAGAGGACATTTAATGAGTTCATTATGTGGAGGATGATTGTATGTTAGTGTTGACTGTTGAAGT
Organism: Upupa epops; assembly: GCA_013397515.1. Lineage (NCBI taxonomy): Eukaryota > Metazoa > Chordata > Aves > Bucerotiformes > Upupidae > Upupa > Upupa epops. The sequence continues at coordinate 1,421,758 of VZRI01008070.1, read as the reverse complement.
GGGACTCAGTAACCTTGGATACCTGTGATTTATCTCTGATTCTGAGTACAAAAAACCAGAATACAACATTCATACTTTTATTCCATAGCTGTAAAGCCCAAAGAAATCTGAATTCGTTCTTTGCTATTGTTATGGGTCTCAACACTGCATCTGTCAGCCGGCTGTCTCAGACCTGGGAGGTAAGATGGATCTTTTTTATCTTTTAGATCCTATCAAAACCATTTATCACAAAGGTTGTATAGTGGTGAATTACCTTTTCTTTCTAATTATTGGGTTTTCATGCTAAAATCAAACATGGAGCGAGTGCCAGCAAAGAAGCTTCTCTGTGACCCTAAATCTTAGATTCACAGCTATTCAAATAAAACTAAATGTGTCCTTCTAGAGTCTTTTAAATAAGAAGAAAGCCAGGAGATCTTACCCACTTAAAAAAAAACCCCTCAGGTATATTATCCTAGAATTTTAAGTAGATGTCAGAACAAGAGCTCCTAAAGGTGGCTTCAAACAAGCAACACCTTATCACAGAATAGTATAATTAAAGAAAAGCCAGCAAAACAACTGTGCTCAAACCCCACCTGGTTACAGTTCACACTGCCACAACAAAACCGATGTAGAAATACACCCACTTTAATCCTCCTTTATCAATTGTTTTGTAGCAGGAACAGGAAGGTTAGGAGATGGGCCATTAACAAGGAGCATACTGGAGAACTGGGATTATCTGCTAAAGAAACTGTTTGTATTATGGATTTTTTCCCCTAAGTAAATTATTGAGTGGTAGTATCTCCAGGCTTACTCTATCTGCTGAAGATAAAAATTGTGTAAGGAGTAATTCAGTATGATGAGGTGAAGCCTTATTAATTCCCCATACCCTCAACACCACAAGCAAATAGTACTCAAGTGGTATGTTGCCTTGGAGATACTCTTGAACCCCAACAGCTGAAACCAAAGAGCCATCAGAGACCTCCAAACCTGTCTAACACTGTCCAGGGCAAAATCTTACCCCTTAGCTGAAATCTTGCCTATGGGAACATCACTGCCTCAGCAAGGGCAGAAAACAAGAGCAGGGACCAATTCTATGGGGAGGGATTTTCAGGGACTCTGATAGGCAAGGAGGAGCTACCTTTACATAACAGCTCAAGCTAACATTTTTAAAGAAAAATGCATACCTGGTAATGGTACCAAAACCCCTTTGATTTCCTATTTCTAAAATGCTCTTACAGATTGCCTTGGTGGTGTTCCTCTGGGCTTTGGTCAGAGTGCAGAGCACTACTACTGTACCAAACGCATCTGATGGCAATGATGTAGGTCTCTCCCATGCAGAAACATGCGTAACTGCTGCGAGAGCTCTGCAGACAATGTGCTGCTGGTGAATTCTCGCAGGAAGAGCAGAATATGTTGCTTGTTGCTAGAAGGAGGGTGTCTGCCTGTGCATCACTGTGAACAGCTCATGGTGAAATATTTATGAAGCCACTTGCGTTCTTTTTCATTTGTTAAACTTTACTGGCTGGAACTTTCACAAGCAGAAGGTTATTTGCATTAGTGATGCGACTTGTAGAAAGTAGAGCAATGTTTATAAATGAATTATAATTGCTTACACATGTAAATGAAACCACCTAAATTTAAGGAACCGTTTAGACACTAAATGACGGTGGCTTTGCACTTGAATTCTTAAACAAGCAGTATGCTCCCAAGCATATTCTCTTACTTTTTTTCTACAGTAGGCAGTGTTGTAATGAGCTTAACTTTCCCTGAATGAGGACATTAAAAATGTGCAATTGCAATTCCATGTTCAGTTATTTCGGCACGTTAATCACACAGCACATCCACTTAATCTTAATTGTTCTAAATCTCTTTTCTCTTGGTAGCATCACTGAGGCTGTCAGGATCTAAGGACAAAGACAAGACAGGATTTGTACAAAGAGGGGAGGGATACCTTTTTACTAGACTAACTAGTGTGGCCAGAAAAAACAGACAGGGTTTGAAGTCCGCACATTGTTCTTAAAGTCTGAAATACCAGCAGCGAAATTGAAATTGTGAAATGATTGCTTTAATGAGGTGAATCCTAATGTCTAAGCATCTTAGATATAAAGGAAGCGGATACTTGCGGAATCAAGTAGATGTTAGTGTGTTGGGCAAGAAGGTAGTTTGTGCCTGGGTAACCTTGTACCTTCTGGTTGAATTAAGATGAGATGCCAGATAAGGAGTACAAGTTCTTTAAGGAAAGTTTTCTGGCACCAGCATGTGCTGGTGGTAAAAACCCCTTTGACTGGAAGTAGCGTATCACACAGCACTGAGTGTGATGCCTGTCATTTTCTAGAACCCATGTTTTCAGGGAAGATGGATTACAGCTAATGGTTTGGATGTGACCGCAGTATCTGAATTCTCTGTTACTGCTTCTAGCTTGTTATGGATATTGTAGTAGATGCAGTAGGCATGGAAGCCAGGGGAGAAAATAAAACCAGTTGCTAACAAGCAGTTTCTACAAAAGAGGCATGTGGGTCTGCAAGGTGAGGCTGCAGGGTCTGGTGCCTTCCTGGCATCTCACTGGACATTGTCTGTATTGAAGGCTCAAGCTGTTGAGGAGGGGAAGCTAACTGCCTCTTGGTACTTTGGGCAGGCATCTCACCATGCCGATTTCGTGGTAAAAAATGTCTTGGCATCTTTCTGATTAAATCAACCTTTCTTTTTTGTTCTGTTTTCTCCACTTCAGAAAATTCCCGGGAAGTTCAAGAAACTTTTTACTGAACTTGAAAGTTTAACGGTAAGTATGGTGCTGACAGAGGAGTGCCATTGCTTGTCTTTACCTGCCTTGCTTCTTCCTAATTTATTTGGGGGCTATCTGTTACTGTCTGGAGCTGGAACTTGTCATGTTGGATCTATAACTTGCTGAAGGCCGTGCAGGTCTCCAGCGCTCAGACGGGGTGTTCAAACATGAAGAGGAAAAAGGTCGTATTCCTGGCAGCTGGAGGAAGGGCAGAGAGAGGAGAATGTAGTGCTGGTTCACTAGCATGAGTTTGAAAGCTGTTCTTTTGTTGTGATGCCTTCATCCGAAGCAACGTGTTGTGGATCAAGAGAAAAGGAGGAGGATTGAAGTTTAAAAAAAATGAAAAAAATCAAAATCTGAAGCTCAGGGTCTTTGTCTCCACTATCAAAGCTGAATAAACAAGTGTTTCCTCTGGCAGTCATGGAAGTGGGTGCGTGATGAGATCACTGCCTGGTGTGGGGAACATGATAGTGGTCTTTAACAGCTGTCATGCTTCTGTGGGCTTAGTCCTTTATAAATTAATGTGTTTTCAAGGTTGTGTTTGAGCTGGTATATAAAAATGATCATTTATATGGAAAATTGAGATGAATTTGAATTACTGACACACCACTGCTGAAACTTCCCCTTACTCTCTTTGAAAATCTGCAGTATGCTTCACTGATTGATCTGAGGGCAGTTTCTGTTGGAATTTTCTGTTGTTTTTGTTATTTAAGAAGTAAATCAGCAGTTGATTCTGGGTTACATTTTGTGCTAGGTAGTTATCTGAAGAGAATTTGCTAATAGAAATTTGTGTAGAAATTACAGAGCTCAAGTGAGCCTATTCAGCAGCTACTCTCATTTCAGCACTGCTTCATCTAGCAGAACATAATTGCTTTTGTTCTTTTAACTGTTTATAGTTCCTGTTCGGTTTTGTGAGGCACCTACCTTTAAAAACCTTTATCTTCCTTGTTTCCCAAAGAAGCCTTTTGTGTCTAAATCATGTTCAGATCATAAGCCTGTAATGGATTTAGAATTGCTCTTTTCATAGCGTATTGATTTTTCTCTCGATTACTCAAATGGTTTTGCAGGACCCTTCTCTGAATCACAAAGCTTACAGAGATGCGTTCAAGAAAATGAAATCTCCGAAAATCCCCTTCATGCCCTTACTTCTGAAAGGTAAGAAGCTTGGCTTCTCTTTTTGTTGTGGTTAATTCAAATAACTGTAAGGTGATTAGTTTTTTTCTTCAGGTGTGGCCTTATGGTAAGTATGTGGTAGATGTAGCTGTACTACTTGGTTTGCCTTTTAAGACAAGGGGAGGATGGCAATTTCCACACGGGTTTTCAGACTTCAGTACATTCCTGTCCAGTGTGGACAGGGCAGAGTGTCGTTGCCTCAGCTGCGTACTCTTCGGTGGAGAAGAGAGACCTTGCAAGCTGCTTGCTGTGCCTTGCTGGGGTGAGCCAACCTGGGGTGTCCCTGAAGGCAGAACCTGCCCTGTTTGTCCTAGGAAGAGGGGTTTCCAGGTCTCTCATAGATCTGAAAGATATAAATAAAATCTTACTACTACAAAAAATACTGAAAATATTCTATTAAAATACACCAATTTGCTTAACACAGTGAGCTGAGTAGTTAATTAAGTGGCAGGTTTCAAATATTCTGTTCTCTTGGAGTCCTTAATTATTAATTGCTTTGTTTTTGAACATGGCAAATTTGGTTGATTATTCCTGTGTTCCAGAAGGGTTCTCTTTAGGCTGTTTATTCCAACCTGCTGCTGCAAGTTTAAAATGTTTGAAGACAGTTCTCCAGATCAGTTGGTGACAGTTCGGGAGCCATCGGGCACTTCCCCTCTTTGCACACATCAAAGGACTTTGTATTAAGTCAGATGGGCACAATTATCGAGGCTTCCAATCAGTATCTGTAGGTTTTCTCCAGTGCCTCTTGCCTGCAAACACAGGCAGCAAATGTAGACGAGTAACTCATGGCAGCGGTGTTTGCATAGCACTACAGTGTGGTGCAACTGGCCTGTAAGCTACGCTCATGTCTCTCAAATGTGTTGGAGAAGACTTTGCAGATTAATACGGTCATTTTCTTCAACACTAATTTTCTCTTCATCCATAAGGAGATGTTGCCAAGCTTGGTACTTTCTGAATTGTACAATAGGTAGGATTTTATTCTGTGACAAGCATGTTTGTATTAGTGCTATTTCCGAGACCGAGAAAATAAACACTGGTAGCACAGAAATCATTAGTAACTCAACAAACTACTGTGTGTCAGCACAAGAGGAACAACCGCAGTGTCAAGAAAAAAACCCTGAAAATCGTTAATAACCCTTCTATAATTATGAAAAATAACATCGGTGTGTTCTTCTGAGTGAATTAAAAGTAAATGTGGAGCTCCCTCACAGCACACTGTGTTGGAAAATCAGGCGGAGTTTTCAAACGTGTAATGAAGTACTGTGAGGTGCCCTTAGAGCCTAGCTCAGATGCAATTTTCTGCTCTGCTGAATTTATCTAGGCTTTTTGGTGTTGGCTGCAAAGCAAATTTCTGTTTCTTGCACCTTCAGAGATCTACACGGTGCTGTCATTGACTAAAACAGCTGCGTGGGAATTTCTGCTTACAGAAGTTCTTTACTAGAGCTCACACAGAGCCTGCACTTACATAGAGAGAAGCAATGCCTGCCTCCCAAAGTCATGTTCTTTCCCAGGCTCTTCCCTGGGTACCCCAAAGCAGTCCATCAGAGGAGGCACAGATAGCCTAGTCCTTCCTTTTACCCCTTATTTTTAGAATCCAGCAGAGAGGTGTTGGAAGTGTGTCAGTGTATGCCATGCTGCCTCAAGTGACTTGGAGTTAGAGCTTCAGTCCCCACAGGGAATCTGTCTATGTCCTTCGTACTTTGTGTCCAAGACAGGTTGCACTTTGTGCTTTAACACACATGAGAATAAAGGAGAAAATTGTCTCAAGCTACAGTTTTAATTGTAATCTCAACTTGGCCATGTGTCTCCTGATATTCCCTCCCCCCCAACCCCACCCGCCACTGGCTCCAGTTCATTACACCGTGTTCAGTTCCCTTCCTGGAGCCAAATATAGCCCTTTCCTTTTCCTCTCACTGACCTATTTGTTATCTTTGCAAATTCTGTCCAACAATACTGCGTAAAAGTCGTGTTTGACAATACTTCTGTCAAAGTTTGGAACTTCGGTTTGCTGGCTTGTGCTTAACCTCCCTGGCTGCCACTGCTGTAGCCCATGTCTCTGGGGAGGACTTCAGAGTCATTGTGTCCTACAGAGAGAGACAAAGAGGTGTCTCTCTCCAGCATTTGGCAGCTCTGCCCTTGTCGAGATCCAGGCTCAGGGACTGACCAGCCCAGGCACAACCAAAGGCCGTGTGGCCAGGTTGGTGCCACATGCTGCAGAGAGCAGATGTAGTTCCCAGCCATCCTCTGTGTGATGTGCACCCCAGAAATAACACAGACCAGTTTAATAAGAAATCTGTGCTCCCACTTGAAAACCCAGTTGTTACAACATGTGCTTAATGTTCCCTAATAAACCCTGTCAGTGACACCAGGCTTTCCTTACACCGTGATGAGGCATTGTGTCAATCCTTAGTGGGATACTCTCCTCTCTGGTGGTCTTATTCTGTTGTTTAGTCACTTTCTGTCTTTATATTAATCAATAAAACAATGACAACTAATTACTTTTCTTTTTTTATTTTTTTTTCAGATGTGACATTTATCCATGAAGGAAATAAAACTTTTCTGGATAACCTTGTTAATTTTGAAAAGCTGGTGAGCTAATTTTGTCCTTCCTGTTTTCCTAAGAGTTTCCTCTTCTCTTCTTCCCTTTCCCCTCCGTATCTTGTCAGACTAAAAGGTTTCCTTCGGGTTGGAGGATAAAAAAAAAAGAGCAAGAGGGATAAACCAGCCAACAGTCTATTTCCCCTTCCCCTTTCCTGTGCTCCTCTCTCTTCTGAATCCTTCCTTCCCCAGTTTGGTGGAAAACGGCTAAGGCAGTGGTCACCACACAGTCCACCCAATTCTTTTCCCAGTGAGATCTGTTTCCTTGCACCACCTTGTGGACTATTTCTCCTCAGTTAAATTCTCCTGCTTCAGTTTTCTCTGTTGGAGTTTTTTTCTCACGGCACCAAAGAAAAGACACCTGAGGTACGAGTGAAACTGCCTGTAAATTCCACTGTGCTGATTTTGGGTTAGAAGGGCACTTAGTGTCATCATGTCTTTGGCCACATCTACTCTAGGCACCATATGACAACTACTCGAACATGACATGACTGATGAAGATTTGACTTCTCCAGTTTGCATATATTATTTCTTTATTGCATTTAAACACTTTCACAGGGCTGAAAGCCACAGCCAAGGCCACGGTATATAATCTGAACAGGGGTGAAGCAGAGAAGCTTTGATTCATTTTTTGGTCAGCCTGCAATATTTGATCAAGAAACCAAAATGTTCTTCCCACTTGCTCAAGGTGTGCGTGGGACACAGTCCAGATGGCTGTGCCTGGCAGATGGTTCTTGACTATTTTCTCCCTATAGTTAGACTTGTTTGAGGATGAATGTGTAACCATGTAGTTATTCAGGAATCAGCTCTTGGGCTTACTTTCACATCCTCTCATACTGTACCTGTCTTTTAACTTGCAAGCAGATGTAGACTTTGACTTTTGAACTTGAGCTCCTTTTTTTCCCTGTTTTCCATTTGATTTCTGTACCTTTTCTTATTGTAGAGTTTACGGGAACACTGATTTGCATTTAATGAAAGGTTTCCTTGTCCCAAGTCCATTAACTGTTTGACCTTTAGGTGTTTGCATAAAACTCATTAGCATGTTCTTCTTCATTGCCTCTTGGAAGTACATCCAATTAACATGTAAATTAAACTAGCCCTTGATGCACAATAATTGTTACCGCAATCCCTCTGCTGGCCCATGTATTTATTTAGTGGAGATTTAGGAAATTATTTTTATTCCAATTTTAGTCAGACCTTGTTAGTTTGTTTGTTTGTTGTTTAATCATATACATGTTCAATGTATGCTGAGCTTGCTGGGTTAGATCGTCTTATCCTTTCTGTCACCACTGTGTCCCCAGAGGCGGTGGGAGCTTTGCTAATTGACTTCAGCAAGGCAAGACTTCACCTTTTCTATGCAAATGGATACTGGGCATTTTAAATGGCTGGGGGGCAGAGTCTGAGGTGATGGTGATGGGGTGAGGGTCGTTCAAACAGCCACTTCCTCCAAATTATTAGTCAGATCACACCTTCAGGAATGTGCTGTCTCATGGAGCCCTGATACATGTGAATGCAGTCAATAGCAAAGCTTAGGAAGTGAGGGCTTAGGAGAGATTTACATATGAGTGTAGCAGAAGCTCAGCATGTGTGTCACACTGATTCATTTGGATGCTATGATATTTAGTCAATGGGCGTGAATTTATTAACAAGATGCCTCGCAGGTGATCGCGTATACATCATCCCGTGTTTCATTTTTAATTATAAAGGCTTTATCCCAAGGAAGATTTTCTTCCAGGGCATTCTTGACTGTGCTGTCCTCTGAGAGACATTAGGATTGACATTGACTCCTGCTTGATTAACATTAAGCCGCTGAACCTCACCTGCAAGTTTGCTGTTGCAGAAGAAGAAGAAAAGCATTACTCTGCCATAGCAGATTGTTGCTTTGGGGAAGGACCTTGCTGTCAGAAATGCATGGAGCTTCTATTTAGTCATTTCAAAGCCAAGAGGGCTTTTGTGTCTGCATTTGGATCAGTATTATTGAAATATTTCTACATTAAACATCTCACCTGGAGGAGGTCTTGTCGGACTTGTCAGTCTGAACCACTGTTTCTTCCAATTATATCAGTTGGTTTAACAAAAGGCATTCTCTCTCTCTGCAATCCCTTTTTATATTCTCATGCTGTCATAGCCACAACAATCCTACCGTGACTGAACTTGATTTGACGTGGCATGACTGTAGTGAAGGCAAAGTTCATTCAAAATATAAAGAAGGGCATTTGCAAAGAGAATACAATTAAATCATCTTTTGTCTCAGGCATGTTGCCTCCTTTTAGCAAAAATTGCAGTGGTTGATTCAACTCCAAGCTGGGTAAACCCTAGTCTAAAATAGTGTTAGATCAGTATTTAGGGGTAAACCCTAGTCTAAAATAGTGTTAGATCAGTATTTAGGGGTAAACCCTAGTCTAATATAGTGTTAGATCAGTGTTTAGTGCAATACCAACTTCCTTGACTAAATCTGAAAGAATAGATGAAAATATGGTCTTGCAACTCAAGCTGGGTTTGCCTCAAGGAAATGTGGCTTCTTCAAGTTGTTTTCTGGAATTGGGCATCATCTATGTGTTAGCAGTGACAAGTTAAGCAGAAGAGTTAATCTGCTTAAGGGTAGAAAGGCTTTACAGTGGGATCTGGATAGATAGGCCAGGGCAAATTGTATGAGGTCCAACAAGGCAAAGAGCTGAGTCCTGCACTTGGATCACAACGCCATGCAGAGGTACAGGAAGGGACCTTAAGTTGGGGCAGGGAAAAGCATAGATAGCAGCAGCACTGGTGGAAATCATATCTGTCCCAGAACCCACAGTGTTGATTATTGAATCTGTATAATCTCATTAGAACTTCATCATAATCAGAGCGGGGACATCAGCACAAGAGATTGCATGATTTCATGGCAAATCAAACACAGCGGGTAACAGGAAAAATTATTTTGATTCACTGATGAAAGGAACATGAAGTTCCCATTAAACAGGCTCTTGTGATAAGGTTGTCTGTGAAGGAGCCTTGTAGGCCACTCCCAGGGTGTTGAGAGATGAGCTCTTCTGCCTCCTTCTGCTCTTAAATATGCTCTGCTCATCTTTTTCACCTCAGATTACTTTTGAGGGAGATGTGAGAAGAGCATCAGCTGTCTGCTGGAGCTATCATAGCATTCCTGCCAACTGCAATTTGCTTAAATGAGTTACTAGATTTGGTGAAGGATTGCCACAGCAGCAGTCAAATGAAGAAAAAAATCATACCTCAAGAGCTTTACGGGCAGCACTCTGCTGATTTGGACTGAGCAAAATACCAGTTTGCATAAGTTGAAGGCCTGAGTCTGAATGAGAAACCAAACCTAACCTTGGGTTACAATAATCTAAGCTATTTGCTCTGCTTAATCTCGGAAGACTTACAGTAACCCTGCTAGCAACAGTTGTTCTTAAAATAGTATACCTACAATGTGGACTTCCCTGATGTCAGCGTGCTTGCTGAGCTGCAGGTAGGCTACGGGCTGGTTTTTGTGTGTGTTGGTTGCCATAGTGCAGAGAACTGCAGAGCTGATTCTGGTGCCTGATGGTGCTAGGGATTACAAAGCTAAGTCTTAAGGTGTAGTCTGTGCCACAGAGGAGTTTATAGTGTAATTTGGGAAGCACACAGTGAGAGGAGAGGTTGCAGGTTACCAAATACCCAGTCCACAGGATTTCCCTGCCACGGGCTTTCAGTTTAATAAAAGTCATGGGAGCAAAACCATGCAATTGTTTGCCTGTTTTTTCTTAGCACTTCCCATGGGCTCTTAGGGATTGGTTCTCGCTTGATCTATATAGATGGATGTAAGACCTTCAATACCAGTGAGCCCCTCTAGAATAACCCTGTTTCATCATATATTATTACTAAGGGAAAGAACAAAGGCTCTCTCCTGCAGTCTTCATCTTCTACCTTACTAGGGTTGCTGCTTGTTTTACAGTGCAGGGCTAGGGGATTCTTTTGGGCTTCTTTAATGATGGAATCCATCTCGGATTTTTGCACTGATGTTTCTATCTTGTCTTTGCAGCACATGATTGCAGATACTGTCCGGTCACTGAGACATTGCAGAAATAACCAGTTTGGTGAGTAGCCAAAATTGGCTCCTTATTTGCCTTTGTGCAGCCTAAGGGGGTTGGGTTTTCTTCTGCTCTCTTTCCATTTGCCTGGGTTTACTACAGCAGCAAAGTGTGACTGGCAGTACTTTAGCCAATTGGCAAGGGAGGTGAGCACAGCAGTGGCCACGGGTGAAGTTTTCTTGTATAAAATGTTTGTGTAAACAGCTTCCAAATTTTGTGTTTTATTTTCCTGTAAAAATTAGCACCTCTTCAAAATGCAGTGTAAAACCTGGGCTAGCTGCTCTTAATAAAGGAGGCCTCCGGTGTGTGCTGCATGCTGCTGCTTCTCACCTTCCCAGCTACAACCAAATCACTTCAGTTGCCTGCTGGTCGGTGTGTTTGGTGATGGATACACAGCTGTCTTGGCTTCTAGCAGCTACAGAATGGGATTCCTCACTGCAGCTTTCCGCTCGGTTTTTCACCAAGAGCAATTGTTTGCTTACTCTGGGTTCTTAAGGATGTTTCACAAAATAGTAGAAAATGCTTGAAAATGCTAAGGTCTGTGGGTTCTTAAAAATAGTGACTAGGCAAAGGAAGAGGGGGTTGTGTTAGTACTTCCGCTAGGGGAAGCCTGCAAAGAGAGCTCTGCCCACATGATACTGGAGGAACAGTCACGACTGCCTTAGCTGCATAAACAAATGCCTTAGCTAGCAACAGGACAAGAGGAAATGGGGTTGGGTTGTGCCAGGAGAGGTTCGGATTTATGTTAGGAAAAACTTCTTCCCAGAGAAGAAGGAAAGTGAGGCCTTGGACCAGGCTGCCTAAGAGAGGCACCGTCCCTAGAGGTAGATGTGGTGTTTCAGGAGCCAGTTCAGTGGTTATGGGTTGTAGAGTGGGAAGTTGGACTTGGAGATCTTGAAGGTCTTTTCCAACCTTGATGATGAATCTGTGATTCTACAAACTTTTTTTCCCCCCACATTGCCACCTTATTAGTCGCCACAGAATTCAACCCTCAAGGACAGTGCCAGGAGACCCAAGTTCACTTTGTTCCACTACTCATAGGGGAGAGACCCCGTTTTCCTCCTTCTCGGCACTCTTCCCTCTCTGCAGAGAGGTTAAACACAGCAAGGGGGCAACACAACAATTCAGGAAGTGTTTAGTTTTTAAGCCAAACCCACTAAACATGCCATTTACTGGGCCACAAGAACCTCTTTTCCAAAGAACTGTGCCGCGACCTCAGGGGAAGAAAAGAGATTGAGTCATTTCTTTTTATTCCAGTGGGATTTCCAGCATCCATCAGCATGACTCCAACAGAAGTAATAATACTAATAAGGACGTGTTGTGTATACATGCGTGTACCTTGGACGACGATAGATACTGTGGAGAGCTCTGCTGAACGCCTGCCCTTCAGAATTACTGTGTGTGTAGGCAGGCTGGTTTGCTTTGTTGTTTTTAAACAAGGGTTGCTCCGCGTTAGGGTTCTCATGTTTTTTTGATAGGTGTATATGAGGGGAAGAGGGAGAAGGACAAGCCTCTTGTTTTTATCCTGTTAAACCAGGTACTGAAGGAAATATTGATTAATCCAAGCTATGCCTCTGTACGTTAGAATGCCTCTCAGTTGCCACTATGAAACGTAGCATTGGCTCCCTTTAATGTTGTGATTTATTTTTATACAGTTTCTCAGCAAATCTTTCCTCTCATTTTTGCCTTTTTTTCTAAGTGGTTTTGTAAGTGTTGCGACATAAATCCAAGGTTAATACCTGAGATTTATCATATAATCTGGTAGTTTGAAGTATGTGATTGTTACTCTATTTTACCACAGACTTGATTTATTATAAGGCTGGCATTTAAGCAGCCGTTTATACAGATATCCCTGTAGGCACTTTTCTTTTTCCTTAAATTCATTTAGGCATGAAATGAATTCACTGAATATTTATTGAGACTTTATGGACAGTTTCCTTTTCTAGTGGGCTTATTTTGCTCTCTGGAATGTGAATCTTTCTGCTGCATCAACTCCCAGATTGGCCTAAGAGCAGCAGGCATCTCACTGTAGGAAAGAATTCAAGACTAAGCAAGGAATATTACTGTTGTTTAGGAACAGTGTCATGTATATTAAGCTTTCAGGTGAAAGTCTTTGTTAGGTTCCAAGTGAGACTGAAACACCTTTTTAGTGGAAATAGTACTTGTATGTCCTGTACCCTGAAAACAAACGATAGTATTTCCAAAAGCAAGCAAAGCAGCTTGGGGAAAAATCACATCATTTTCGGTCATTTCAGGTGTTAGTGAGAAATCATAGAATCATTAGGGATTGGAAGGGACCTCGAAAGATCATCCAGTCCAATCCCCCTGCCACAGCAGGATCACCCAGACCAAGTCACACAGGAACACATCCAGGCGGGTAGTGAACATCTCCAGAGAAGGAGACTCCACAACCCTCCTGTTCATTACGTTTAGCACAGCTGCTGAGACCCTGTTCTCTCAGAACAAAAAAGTCATCTCTGTATCCTGACACAAATTTATCACTTTGTCCTGTCCCCTCTCACATTTCTCCAGTTAGGTGGCTGCTCAGAAGTAGTTCCTTGAAATAGCTGCTTGGGAGCCCTGTTAGCAGCTGCACGTGGACCTGGCTGCATTGACATCCCGTTGCCTATACAGCATCATAGAGCACGCTTTAGGAACAGCTGGGATAGTTGGTTCTGGGAAATTACGTTGTGTGGCTGGAAAGCGTGGAGAAAGGGATGGCAGTGAAACAAAGGAGGAGGGAGTGTGCGGGTTAAGCTGACTGGTAATAGGGAATTTTGAGGGGCTTTCATTTTTAATTTATGATAATATTATTAAAAATTCCTTGAGGACACAGACTGGAGCAGAGCTCTCCAGCAGTCAGCAGTGTGTGGGAAATCTGTCTGTGTTCTCTGCTTCTCTCAATGGGGTCTGTGGCCACAGGCTTAGCTTTTCCTTTTTCACTTCTGCTGGTCACCACACTCGCCTCACTGGCGAGAGGTTCGCACAAGCATGGACATGAAGCTTGTAACAGAAAATGTCTGCAGTTCAGGCCACCCTTCAGCTGATCTGTTACACAGCTAATTCCTCTTGCCATGCAAACTCCCATGAAATGCTAGCATGGCCCTGGACTCTGTTACTAGATCAGAAATCAAAAGCAAAACAGATCAAACTGCAGGAGCCTGCCAGAGCAGCTGAAGAGCTTTTGCACCCTTCTGCTGTACTCTCACCTGCACTGGAGGAAATTATCTGGGGCCTGCTGTCTGGGGTACTTGTGTTAAGGTTGTCTAAAAATTACAGGCTGGGCTGCCTATCCCTGCTCAGTGTCCTGTTGTGCTGCCAGAGCTGCACAAAGGAAGCACTGAACCAGCCTTTCAGGGGATGGACTGCCTGGACTGCCAGCAGGTGTAAATCGTCCACTTGGGAAGACTTACCTTGTCGCCATCCACTTGTCCCTCCTTTGTGCACACTGGCTGCTCAGCGTGGTGTGTTTCTTTCTTTCTTCTTGCCTTGTCTGTATCTAGCTGTTATTCACACATCGCACTTAAACTGCAAGTCCTTTGGCCATCTTTCTTGTGACTGTTCAGTGCCTGACAGGCTGGCAAACGCCACACAGGACAGAGAAGAAGGCAAAGCATGGCTTTCTGATCCACCCCCTTTCTCTTGTCTTGCAGGCAATGAAGTTCCTTCAAAAGAGCATCAAGAGCTGAAGCCATACGTCCATCACCTGCATGTCATCGACAACCAGCAAGCTCTGTTTGAGCTTTCTCACAGAATAGAGCCGCGAGTGTGAGCCTACACAGCTTCCTATAACCTTGTAACTGCAGCACTTTGAATTAAGTGAATGTTTATGCCAAGCATGTTGCTTCCCTATATAAGAACAGTTTACTGAGTTTTATCAGTAGCTCATTCAACATGCACAGGAAAATCAGGCAAGAGCCATCAAAGGAGCTGCTCACATTGTTGCAGGGCAAGCAAGGTGCCATCCCCACTGGTCACCAGAACAGGAGGGCAGTGGAGCAGAGCAGCATCCTTTGAGCTCAGGAGCTTGGTTTCTGTGAAAATATTGTTTGGTCCAGTGTAGCTTTCAATGCAGATTCTGACAGCTTTAGAATGAAAGGAATCATCGTGTCACAGCAGCAAAACATTTCAGCAAGCAGCATGCCACGAGGGGACTGATCCACCAGTTGACCACAGTACGTACCTCACTGATTCAAGGCTACCAACATATTGTTGCCAAAAGTACTGTACAGCTCCCCTGAGGCCACTGGAGGATCTCACTTCAGGGCAGATGACCAGGAATGGGAATATAAAAAGGCAGCGCACCAGATGAAACTCAAGAGCGCATCACGTGGATGGGCGGCAGCAGCAAACAGTTCCTGGTCCCTTAAGAATCTGCTTTTAAAAACACACTGTAAGAGCAAATTCACTTTGGTTGCAGTTTGTGGACACAATTGTTTGTACACTGAAAACGCGTTGTTTTCTTCCTTTTCAGTTATCTCAGACACAGTGCACCTCCTGCAGTTAGCATGTAACTGATTAGAGCAGGAGCTTTGTCTTCTGCTTGGATTGCAGCCTCCTGGTTCCATTCAGAGGCAACATCTAGATCCACCTCCATTTCCTAACTCACCTCCTGGAAATAAATTCTGAGCAGGTAAAACTCCACCTATACTGTACACACTTCTAGTTGGTGAGAACAAAAGGGTACACCTGACTGGGTGCCAAAGTAGTTGCCTGCGTTACACACAGGACTTGAAGCACTGGGGTCCCTTTCCCGCTCCTGTACAAAGTACCACTTCTGGACACATGCTGGGGCAGCATTTCTAAAGTCTTGGGTACAGCTGACCTATATTTAAACGCCATCACCACCGTAGCTCTGGTTTTCAGTGTTAAGAAGTTGCCCTGAAACAGTCTGGTGACTGCCACGGATGGCAGGGTACTGCTCTGCCCGGCGCGTTTGTACACTGACTCACAGTTCCAGTCCCTTGACAGAGCAGGGGAGGATACACTGCATTGCCTGCCCATCTCCATTGTGTGATTTCTTCATGAGGAAGACTTCCAAGAAAACGTTCCTTTACTGAAGTAGCATGCTCTTCATCATTGTGTTATCTCTGGTTTAAAGGCATTTAAAGCAGCTTTAACAAGTAGGGAATCTGTAGAATGCATTTGGTTTTCTCATCTGTGAAATACTGTATAGACCTATTGTAAAGGAAACAGATGTTTCAGAAATGGATTTGCCTGTACTTTGTTATTATCAAATACTATATGATTTTTGGTTTTTTTTAGAAAAAAAAGTCTTTTTACCCAGTAAAAAGAAAAAAAAATAAACTCTTGCTGGCCATGGAGTAACTATTTCCTATGTTCTTCTGTAGGTGCACATATTGTAAATAATGCTTTTGTGCAACAGACCAAAACTGTCCAGAGGAGGATACTAGCTGCAGTGGGCTCCTTTTTGCAGCATAAGAACACAAACCAGATGCAATTTGCTGCTCTTTGGATACACCAACTCTCCAGTCCCCTCCCGGCCACTCCAGCCGCTTTTGCTAGGTAGTTTGCTGGGTTTTGAGCTCCCCCTTGTGAAATCCGTTTGACTGTGGCACTAATAGGACGAGAGGAAAAACGGCCTCAGGTTGAGCCAAGGGAGATTCAGGTTGAGTGTTAGGAAAAGGTTCTTCCCTGAAAGGGTTGTCAGGCTCTGCAGCAGGCTGCCCAGGGCAGCGGTCATCCCTGACAGTATCTAAAGGACACATAGCTGTGCCGCAGAGAGCCATGATTGAGTGGCGTCTTGGCAGTGCTGGGTGAACTTGGCTTGTTTATCTTAAAGGTCTTTTCCAACCAAAATGATTCTATGATTATATTGAGGAGCCTGTGCCTAGAGCAGTCTGCACGCTTTAGTTCCTGTCAGGTGACAGTCTAGACTGCAGGTCTAGGTTCTGGTGAAATTCACAGGAGCTTTAGCACAGGAATTCAGCATGAGAACATAGGGCTGTGTCTCTGCCTTTGTGATAGTTTGGGTAGTTACTGAGATGAAACCTCAGCAGCACTAGACAAGAATAAGAGACAAGGAAATGGCAAAGGGGAAAAAAATGCCCAGAAACTAAACCAGAAGAAAGATGACTGCTCAGGCTCTGCTGGAGCCACCATGCAGGCTCCTCACTGCCAATTCCAAATGCTTGAAGTAAATGGCTGGGTTAAGTTGTACCAGGAGGCTTCAAGGCAGCTGAGGGATTAGCACCACCGTAACCTTATACTAAACGAGGTGTAGTCTAACTCTTGCAGCTGGCATAAAGTCAATTGGAAGGCACACAGCCAGCGTTAGCCGAGTTCTCTCCTGTGGCTAATTAAACTACCGTTTGAAACTTCCCAAACTGGTTTTCGTAACAGCCTGTACAGCTGATGGAAGTTTCTGGTGAGGGGCCAATGCAGGTGTGTCACTTTCACGTTGAAAATACAGGCCTTACGCTGTTAGCATGAGGGAAAGGCAGATGGCCCAAACCTGTGTCTAATACATGGAATAAAAAAAATGACCCTTCAGAGCCTTTATTCAACAGCTGAAGAATTGCAGAGCTGGTTTGAAGGTGCAGTGGTTGGGAAGAAAACCAGAAGTAAAGGCTGTGAAAGGGGGACAGTAAACAGCGTCTTCCTGGCCCTAGCACTGGCGGTATTGTCTGTGGGATTTTTAATCCTTTTAATAGTGCAATTCCGTTACACAGGATAAAATCCATGCATCTTGTAAGTTCGGTTATCGCACCCACACCTGGCGTTAAACTCCGCATATTTTCTTCAGTAGCTAATGGGAGCAATTAGGAACAAAGGAAAAAGCTGGGTCATTCTTACAGGCATTGGGTGTGGGATTTTCTTGCACCAAACGTATCTGCCAGACGGCTTTTTGATTCCGGCCCTATCTCAGATAGAAATAAATTGCATTTGCAAGACAGTGGCAAAACGGAATTGGTGTTAGCAAAGATAAGTCGTGTGCTGCTGTAAGATTACAAAGCAAGATGTAAATACTAAACATTTTAGCAGAATAATATTTATTTGCATAGCCTATTTATTGTCACCTCATGCACTGGTAAATACTAGGGTGAGGCCGATGAGCTGAGGTAAGAACAGTCTCTGTTCTCTCTGAGTGCCATAAAACTGTCAGCTTGCATTAAAAATAATAAAATAGAAAAATAAAAATCCCCAAACAAGGTATTTGCCTAACTTCTCAGGGACTACAGCTAGTAGTTATCCACCGCTATGAGACCTGGTATGTATGAAATACTCTGATTTACCAGAATCGATGTTGCCAATGTTTTCATATTTCGTGCTTGTCTGCCTCTGTACATATTACTGTGTTGTGTATTTATGAGAGCTAGTAAGCAATAATTTATATGTCAAAATGGCCAAGCAATACAAGGTGAAAACTTGTAGAAGCAACTTGTTACATTTATCTTGCATTTTCCAGTGTTTTTTAATACTGCTTTTAAAAATATAAAAATTACCTTAATGAAGTCTGGGCTCTGTGCCTTCATGCCTATCACATGTATTTCTTGTCCCTAACTGGAATATTTTACTCCTAGGCATTCAGTTCCACAAATCCTCATTGTGTTTGCAAGGTGGATGCAGACCCTCACAGAGGCTCAGGAGCTTGACCCCATGCAAAGCTGGCTTAGGTTGAAACGGACCTCAGAGGTCATCTAGTTCCAACCACCCTGCTATGGGCAGGGACACTTCTCTCTAAATCAGGTAGCACAGAGCCCCCATTCAACCTGGTCTTGAACAATTCCAGGGAAGGGGAATCCACAACATCTCTGGGCAACCTGTTCCAGTGCCTCAGCACCCTCACAGTGAGGAATTTCTTGCTAAGATCCAATCTAAATCTCCCCTTTTCTAGCTTGAAACCATTCCCCCTTGTCTTGACAAGGAGAAGTCCCTATAGGGTAAGGGAGGAGTAAATTTATATCCTCTGGAGTGCTTATTGACACTTGATCCTCTTAGTGAGGAAAGCAAAAGCTTTTCCCTGTCATCAGTCATTGTCTCTGTCAGTGTGGTTTCCTCTTCCTCCACTCAGCTGGTCTGCAGTGGGGAGGACAGAACCCACCAAGGGCTGAGTGCTGGGTAACACAGCTGAGGCTCATCCTGTCCTTCCACCCTTCCTACTTCCAACAGCTAAGCCAACCCTGACTTTTTCAGACAGAAATAACTCTTAGTACTCGCAGTGTGATGCCTCTGAAGTGCTTTACAGGCAGGACATAATCCTCTAAGTGCCTGCTCCTGAAATACTTTCAAGCCTGACCTACAAAGTGCTTATGTCAGCATCAATGTACACACAGGGAGAACTTGAACAGAATAATCAAAACAGTACAAGCCCAAATTGTTGACACAGCTCTGTGTTGATGTTTAAAGATGACTTTCAGCCAGACATGCTATTCCAGATCCACCTGTGTAAGCTGGAGAATTTATTTTCCCAGGCGTTTGTCACTGTTCCTTCACCAGAGACCACCACTTCCACAGCGTAGTCCAGCAGGAGACCTGGGGAGCATCTCCTAACCTGCTGCAGTTAGTCAGATGAATTACTTCAAGCCATACATGGCTTTGTGCAAGCAGCTCACTTAGCACTGAAGGGCTGGGAGGTTGTCTGGAGAAGCTGGAGTGATGATACCTATTCAGATGATTTGTAGGTGGGAAGTTGTAGAGCTGAGGAATAACTGCCTTACAGCTCCAGATGTGCTAGAAGAGTCAATAGAAGAGGCTGCTGTACTCCAGATGTTTTCTTCTCAGATCGTCTTTCAGACAAGGGGTCCTCTGTTCCTGTCAAGTGAGAAGAGCTTTGTTGGCAAAACCCTGCAATTTAAAACTCCACAAATTTTCACTCAGAGTGGTTGGTGATGAACTCTTCCTCTTTTGTGAGAACAAGAGGCAGCAGGTGGGGGCAGTTTGCTCTGGGGGAGCACAGCCCTCTGTGCAGTCACACTGACTTATGGGGAAACTTCGCTGCTCTAAGTAGAGGTGATTCTTCTTTGTGGAAAAGACCATTCCCCCTGGAAAATAAACTTCCCGAGTATTTGCTGTGTTTCACATCCCAGCGGGCTTTCGTGCTCCATAGAGCATTTGTTCCAGAGTCCTGCTTTCTTCTGGGGTGGCCAAGATGCACACACAGCACAACCTTCCTCTGGCTTTACATACTATCTACCTCTGTACCTACAATGAAGACCGTTTCACTGTGAAGTATGCGATGGCACCCTGTGTTGGTGGCTATGGTGTGACTGTGAAATAGCTCTGGTTGTACCAGCGTTAACAGAGTTGCACAGTGCAGTCACAGTCTGAAGAGCCTGCAAGGACAGGCTGAATAAGCTAAATATGAAGCAAAGAGGTAAGTGTGTTCCTCTGCATTCCCTCTTGTCTGGAGGAAGGTTAGTTGATTTCATGAGACCCTTGTGTAAAGGTTCAGAAAGCTTAATAGAAGTGAACTTGTGCAGCAGCCCATCCTCAGAGCCTTCTGGAGAGCAAGGCTATACTCTGCACAATTAATTGTTGCTGACCACTGCAGTGTGTGAAGTTGGGGGTCCCCCTGGGTGATCTCAGTGCCACTTAGTGGCAGAGACACCAAGATCTTTGCAAATCCATGCATTCTGGGGACTGGCTGGGTTTCAGTATTGCTGTTTTGCTATCCCAGGCAGATTATGGGAGGAGGGAAAATGGCATTATCTTGAAAGACCTGGAAAGCTGTATTTGCTCTGAAGGGCTCTGCTAACGCTTCCCCTTCCCCTTTTTCCTTCTCAAGAGAAGGAACCTTGAGAAAAACACAACAATGATAGAGAAACCAGGCAGTTAAAACTCAGGAAGAACCTAATTTTGAGGTCAGGAGAGAGCCATTCAGGTCACATAAATCCAGCAGGTGAGTGGGAAGCTTCATTTGTGTTCTCTGCATGGGTCTGATTGATTGCATCAAGTTATTAGGCTGTTTAAGTGGTTTCCTGGCCGTTGCAGGCAGAGGTGGATGCTGCAGGGCTTGTGTTTAAGTCAGGCTGTTTCCTAATAAGATCTCTGTGAGCTGGCTTTAGTGCTCTTTGTAGTCCTGGTGCCACTAGCACCAGAGTTTTAGCTCCTCTCTCTGTAGTAGAGAGTCAGAGTGGTCTCGGAGGTGCTAAGAAATGTAATTCAGAATAAAATATTACTGGAAAACCATACCCAGTATGACACGTGGATTCGGTGGTGTAAGTTTAGAAGTGCATGTGAATGAAATGTTAAGATTTCTCTAAGCAAAACCAGATGAGCTGAATGACACTGAGGTCAGTCAATCCTGTCAAGCAAGCAATCCTGTCTTGAGTATAAGCAAAACCAGATGAGCTGAACGACACTGAGGTCAGTCACCGAGCAATCCTGCCTTGAGTAGGTAGGTAGGTCTTTACAACATGGTTTGTGCAAGGAGGTGGGTGATATCTTGCCTGGTCTTTTGAAGAGGTTTTCTGGGGCATCTGCAATTGCAGCTTTTTAGTTTAGTCTCCTGCTCTCACTGTTGTCAGTGCAAGTCCTTGCCTGTCTATGACAGCAGGCAGTGCTGGTTCAGAGCAACTCCAGGTAAAGCTAACAAGTAAAAACAGTGATGACAAACAACTTCTTGGTTAGGCACCATGAAGTATGTGACACTGCAACAGCAACAGTGAGTTAAAAACAAAACAGGAAAGGAAATGTGCTGTCATTGACTCTGAGTGTGGAGTTGCCTCTCCAGAGATACTAGAATCATAGAATGTGTTGGGCTGGAATGGACTCTTAAAAGTCATCTGGTCCTGCCTGCATGCAGTGAGCAGGAACATCTGCAACTCCATCAGGTTGCTCAGAGCCTCATCCAGCCTTGAATGCCCCAAGTGATGGGGCTTCCACCACCACTCTGGGCAAACTGTTCCAGTGTTTCACTACCCTCACTGTAAAAGATTTCTTCCTGGTATCTAATCTAAATCTCCCCTCTTTTAGTTTAAGACCATTACCCCTTGTTCTGCCACAACAGGCCTTGCTCAAAAGTTCCTCCCCATCATTATTGTAGACTCTCTTTAAGAAGAGACAGTTGGCATCAGCTGGGATGCCGGGTCTTGAGTGCCCTGTGACACTTGCAGGGATGAAAACTGTTGTGGCTGATGCCAGTTGACACCACTGACCTTGGCTCAAGGCTACAGATGTTTACTCCAGTTTCAGGGGCCATCGTTGGCTGGAGAGCACTTTATAAGTCCAAATTGGTGATGATGTAGTAGTAGCAGCTAGCAGAGCTAGCTAGTAATTAGTTGAACAAGCTCAACACAGCCAAGAACAGGGGAGGACTGTTAGAAGAAAATAACACACAAATATGAAGAAAATCCACGTGTTTGAAATGCATTTAGACACCCTTGTTTAGCTCTTATTTGATGAGGTTTATTTAATTTAAATGAGGTAATTTACTTCTAAATAGGCTTCTCCTGGAGAGTATAATGTAGTTTAGCCAATCAAGTGTCAATCTGTGGGGTTTTTGCTAGCATGATTTATTCCTCAGTGCAATTCGAGGGACTCTGGGGAACTTGGTCTAGCGTTGTGCAGTGTAAGTGGGGAAAGGCTAAGTGTTAAGGGTTTCAAAGATACCGAGTGAAGGTAGCAAACAAAAGTAGGTATTGTTTCCTGGGAATAACTGGATAACAAGAAACTGCTGCAGCCCTGTTACTAAAGAGAGGCAGGGTTCTTAATGGGGCTGTGCCTGCAAGGAGCACATCACCAGTCTGACCAAGCAAAGGGCTGGGATGGCTACAATCGGTTGCAGCAGAAACTGCTGCCAGCAAGAGCAAACTTTTCCATCAATTGACCTTCTCTTAGCAGTATCTTCCTCTTGGAAAGCTCAGATCCCATTAACATCCAGTAGTGAAATCCTGTGCCTGAAGAACCAATTTATTGCATCAAAGCTGCCTGTGCAACCTCAAGGGACTGCAGGGCATAATGAGAGGGTCCTCTGTCATCTGCGTGGTCCAGTGACCCCAGTTTATTAGATTTGTGGACTCAGATTCCCATTTAAGTGGACTGATGGGATTATCTGTTCAGTCTTTTTGTGCATGTTTCCCCATGGATTTAATTTTCAGGCTTTATGATGAGAGTGCACATTCACTTAGGACAGATGCTAATGGGAATAAAGACTGCTGCCTTCTCATCTGTCAGGAGCCCCTGGAGTCAGCATCTCATCCAGAGCTGCTGGCTGCAGTGTGAGCATCTGATCTAGGACAGCTTCTGCAAACATGCTGCAGACTTGTCTGGGTGCATCTGACAAAGTCCCTGCCTGACAGGTAATGGTGTGAGGCTGAGTTAACTTTTTAATAAAGAGAACAGTTTGTGAGGCTAAAGGAGTGGGTTCTCAGTGGAAGGTGCTGTCGTACACTCGCTCCTGGTCATAGCTTGTGGCTTTGTTCTCTCAACAATTTGATAAGGAGGATTGCTAAGCAAATTAAACTGCTTTGTGTCACAGCGCTGGGCTCTGATGCCAACCACCACCTGCTGCCAGTGAGTTGCCCTACGAGAGGAAAACAGTCTAGAGCTCTCACACACTGCTGTCACCAGTGCATGAGGTGAGGTTCATGTACTGGCTGTGTACCTTGGAGCAGGCACAGAGCACTGGGGAAGGGGTTTTAGGACCAGTCTGCTATCCCTGCACCATCATAGACCACAGCTTCTTCCCCAATTCCCTCTATCTGCCCTACATCCATGAGCACAGCTGGAGCTGCCATGAGCTGTCACAGCAAAGCTGCAAACAGCTAAGACAGGGTAGTACCTGGGAGTCAGTTTGGTTGGAAGCTTCTGGCTGGTAAGCCAGTGACTGCTAAAATGAGCAGAATTCAAAAGGCTGAACACGTCTGCTGTTCATTGACTCTGGGGGAAGACAGAGTCGATCAGACTGTGGTGTGACGTGGCAAGCAGGAGGACTAGGAATTGGTCATGTATTTATCACAGGGTTGTGAAGAAGTATCCGAAAGAGTCAAATACTCGTTTAAGCTGTAGCTGTTTGACAAGCTGTCTATATGTCTTTTGGGCCCTCAGCAAAAGGGTCCAAAGAACTAGCAGGGAAGGACTTTAGGAAAGACCCCTCCGGTGAGCGGATTTCAGCTCTGAGCTGGGGTCAGGAAAAGCCGCAGTCAGTCATACCCACTGCTGCATCAATGCAGCTGCTCCTGAGCCGGCATGCCAAGCCAAGGCATGAACCCAGAAAAGTATCACTACCAGGGCAAATCTCCTCTGCATAACGAACCTCATGTCTGAGATACGAGACAGACTGGTAACTGCACTATATCTTACTGCTGGGCCTCGTGCATAGAGCTCATTACCAGTCCCAGAGA
This sequence comes from Upupa epops, assembly GCA_013397515.1. NCBI lineage: Eukaryota > Metazoa > Chordata > Aves > Bucerotiformes > Upupidae > Upupa > Upupa epops. The sequence goes on along the minus strand of VZRI01008070.1, from coordinate 1,397,852 downwards.
CTAGTCAGTGTGATACTGTGGTTATAGTTGTAGTGACAGTCCCTGATCAGTGTGGGGTGATGACAGGGATGGTTAACGCTTGTTCCTCCCTGTGCTCAGGAATAAGGATTGCTTATGAACAGCAGCTGAAAGAAATGTCAATAGAACTTGATCATTTAGTGCTGCTCAGAGGGAGGGATCTGAAGGCAGATCAAGTTCCCTGCCTTGATTTCAAATACATGAGGTGGAAATGAGTCAAACAATGTGAGCGGACCTTTGGGTAGTGTGTGCGTGGGGAGGGACAGTCGTGGAAGGAACCGTCAAGGCATAAAACATTCGCGTCTCAGCTAGTGCTGGGTTGGCCAGTGGAAGAGGAATCTCACAGTGCCATCTAGAGACTGCTGAGCTTCCCAGACTCACAGAATCATCAGGGATCGGAAGGGGCCTCCAAAGATCATCCAATCCCTCTGCCACAGCAGGATCCAGGCGAGTCCCGGCGGGTTTCAAATGTCCCCAGAGAAGGAGACTCCACAAAGCCCCCAGGCAGCCCCCTCCAGTGCCCCGACACCCTCACTGGGAAGAAATTATAGAACCGGTCAGGATGGNCCCTCCCCAGCTTTTTTGTAGCCCCCTTCAGATACTGGAGGCCACAAGAAGGTCACCTGGAAGCCTCCTCTTCTCCAGACTGAACAGCCCCAACTCTCAGTCTACACACAGGGGGTTCCCCCTATGTGGGAGCAGTCAGTGTGAGCAGCCTCCAAAACTGGGAGGTGGTTGTTCAGTACCAGTCCCCTGTCATATGCGATAGAGCCACACAGTATTACAGACAGGCTGTCAGAAGGTCTGGGCATCCATGGTGATCTCAAGTTAAGTTCCACATGTGGAAACCATGTGGATCAGTAGTTACTGCTTCCTTAATCTGGTGGCAAAAAAAGGACAGAATATTCCTAGTTCTGTCACAGCACTGGATGAGTCTTTTCTCTTCCTCCACTCAGTAGCAGGGTCCTGGTGTTGAACGGCCCATTTCTCTCCAGGACAGACAGTATTCACCTCCACCTTGCTTTTGTTTCTATGGCCTGGTTTCACATTTGCTTTGCTGAAAGCACACAGAGTCAAAACCTGTTTGTGGGCAAGGGGAGTATTTATGGCAGGACTTGCTTTGGGGAAGTGACATCACCATAACCATAGTTCATTTAACCTTTGCTCCAGCATTTTTGCTTCACAGCATCATTAGGGATCAGAAGGGACCTCAAAAGATCATCCAGTCCAATCCCCCTGCCACAGCAGGATCACCCAGACCAAGTCACACAGGAGCATATTGAGATGGGTCTTGAAAGTCATAACATCGCTGTAAGGCATGGGCATTTGGCATCGGGGACCACTCCACCAGCACCCACAGCAGAAGTTATTTTAGGCTTTCATCATTTTTACACATTGGTGATTCTCCTCTCTAATTTCATGAGCAAGACAGAGGGCTTGCGGGGTATTGATGATAATCATTGTGACATCTCTGAATGGGGGCAGCTAGCATGTTCCTGGTGGCTGCTAAACATGTTCCCAGCATGACATTTGTTCTTAGGAGCCTCTGTACTCCTAGTGCCCATGCCACGATCAGAGGTGTGCTGGCATGGCAAGAGTGGCGGTAACGACTGTAAAGAGCATCACACTCTTTCCAACACTGATTAAAGCAGACTCTTCCTTTCATATTCAGAAAGTTAAGGTTGGATTCTGTGCCAGTACAAGTGCTTCATTAATGAAGTGGAGTAGTAGCCTGTGATATTTATCTATGTGTGTAGTTAAGTCCTGTGAGAGGAAATATTTAATCTAAAGCTTAACATGGGATAGCTCTTAGCTAAGAAAGACTTGAAGGATGCTGAACATGAGGGAGGAATTCATCAAACAGAACAGTGCAACAAGGACACCTTCTGAAAAACACTGGAATTTTCACATCTGTTTCAGCTACTGCCCTTGAAAACATCTAACCCGTATGCTGTCAGAGCGCTGAGCAGGCACCTCTGCAGAGAAGTGGATGCCCTGCCAGGCTGTGCAAGTGGATTCCAAGACGATGGGAAGCTGAGTTCCTGACCCAAACAGCTTCAGGTTCACAGCACTGTGCATGAGGTCCCAGCCCTGTGTTAGAGGTGCTTTTGTAGCGCCTGTTAAAAACATCCCACTGCCTCATATTACTTACACTAATCTGCTAAAAGGAGAGAGCACAAGAGGGAGCCAGACTCTGCATCCTGGCAATGTTCTTGGCTGTATGTTGGGAGAGGGGATGGGTAGCTCAGGACTTGGTCCCTGTGCTCTGAGGTCTTTTCATATTTGTTCAGTGACTCCAACCTGAGGTGCACCCGGGCCCTGGTGGTACTCAGGGACTCGAACCTGGTAACAAGGGAAGCAGTGGACGAGCATACTACTCAGGCCAGGCAAGCTGCAAGGAGATAGCAGATACGAAGTTGGTGTCTTTCCTGCTGAGGCCAAAACAGCTCCAGTCTCCCACTTGGTCGGTCCTGCCACTGTATTGTCATAGTGCAGGTGCAAAGTGCAGAGTGCTTGTGCTGCTGGATCAGGTTTAGTGCTTCAAAAAAAGTGCAGGTGCTGTGAGGTATTTGGGGTGGCAGTGGCATTTGTTCTTTCTAGCAGAGTGCCTGAAAGCTGCTGGTGTGCAGGCACCCAAGGATTGTGTCTGAGCCTTCTGCATGTGGTCAGCATCCATATTGCTCTGGAGCTCTCAACATTCTGTTTAGGTAGCCAGGGTGACAGCCAGCCCTGATTTGGGAGGCAAGCCCTAACTTCATAGAATTATTAGGGATCAGAAGGGACCTTGAAAGATCATCCAGTCCAATCCCCCTGCCACAGCAGGATCACCTAGACCAAGTCACACAGGAACACATCCAGGCGGGTCTGGAAAGTCTCCAAAGAAGAAGACTCCACAACCCCCCTGGGCAGCCTGTTCCAATGCTCTGTCACCCTCACTGGGAAGAAGTTCCTTCTGATATTTAGATGTAACCTTCTCTGTTCCAGAGAAGGCATCCATTATCCTTTGTCCTACCACCAGATGACACTGAGAAGAGCCTGAACTTCTAAGTGTCTGGGATTTTACTGACACTAGTTTTAGCTGATGCTCCTCAAATCACTCTTGCCTACTACAACACTTTGGTGCAGCAGTTATCAGGTATCATGAGGTTAAATCAAGGGTTTAACACTTTCACAGCTACCTACAGGATGTCACAAAGTGAATACACCCCAGGGCACAATCCTGTAATAGGCTGCTTAATGGGGCTGCGGGAGGTGTGATCCTGTGTACATAACCCTCGCTATGCAGCTCTTCACTCAGCCTGGGTAATGGGGCTTTTCTGCTCTGTTAGCACAGCTTTTTCTGGCTGAAACCTATTGGAAGATTTAAACCAAAGCCTCTAAAATTTCTTGCAAGTCAGCCAGTGCTTCCTTGGTTTGAAGAGAGCAAAATGAAGAAGTAAAAACCCAGACCACATCATATACCTTTAGGAATTTTCTTCAGTGTAACTGGACCATAGTACTCATCCTGATTCTGTTTTCATGTTGACTTTCTGGATTGTCCTCCTGCGACTGGAAGGCTTGCACAAGTGAAATGGTGATTATGAAATCGTTTTAGCCACATGCATCATTAGGGCTCTTAAAGACTCTGCTCCATGTTGCCTCATGTAAATGAGAGTCACACATCAGGTGCCGTTGGTTGGGTTTTACCCTTGTGAGTACCAGATATGATGAGGGTCAGGCTGGAAGAAAGCCTAGAAGAAAGCATTGCTGGAATGGTGTGTCACATGGAGCGTATCGGATGCAATGGCAGCGTGAAGTTACTGCTGTGACTGCTATCCAAAATCTAATTTGTGCAGGCGAGTTCTCTCGCTGCCCAGGTCTCTGATACCAGGGTATTTCATGCCTTTCAGGTTTTATCCTTTCACTGCAGAAGTTTAGGTTTTCAAATTCAGCCTCTTCCAATGCCCTGAGTAGAGGGTTCACGCACCAGCAGCCCACTTTCTCTAAGGGTCCTGGTTTTCCATTGCTGGTAGTGGATGTCAGGCCAGCCCTGAAAGCAGAAGGGCAGCAGGACTCAAACCTCCTTGACCTGAGGCAGCAGCCTGGTGGCTTTTCCTGCATTTTGTTGTGGTATGGTGGCCCTTGTTGAGAAGCACTAGCAACACCGAAAACCGTATTGCAGACAAGACTAAACCTTTCTTGTGACTAAGGAACACCTATTAGACTTTGACATTTTCCTTACATCTAGATGTAAATACAGTGTTTCTTCTCCCTCCCCTAATCCAACGCACGCAAGCACTTGCACACCTCTTACTTTAATAAAGACAGGGTGAATTACTCATAGGATCCCAGCCAGATTGGTTACGTCCACTCAGCCACACAACTTACAGTGTGCAGTGCCACCTATAAAAGAGATTTAATTAAAGGGTGTCAGGGGAGGAAACAAACAGAGTATTTTTTTTAGGGAAGGGGAAAGCAAGGAAAATGTATATCTTCAAGGAGGAAGAAATAGGTATTTTACTGCCACCTCTAATTTTGGGAAGGAATTTTCCTTTTAGAGGTGCATCTTAAACCTTCTGCCTATTTCCAAGCAATTCGACAGAGCCATGCTTGCAGGCAACGCTGAATATTGCACCACTTCTGGTTTGTTTTCCATACTTAATGCGGCACAAATCCTGTTATGTGCTTTCAGATCCAACCTACTGCTCCTTCAAAATTTCTCATGCTGGCAATAGGGAGATGCAGCAGTATGTAGGGAAAATTACAGCTATTGTCAGTGATAACGAGAGTTTGTTAATGAAATGATGTAAGAAACTCAAGCTTTCATATACATGCAAATGTGTATGTGCAGTAGACACACATGGATACGTCTGCTGGGTTACACAGCACAGCAAGCTTGCTGAAGAACAGTATCAGTTCTACAGGTTGGACTATCTCCTATTAAAGCAGGAAGTCAAAATTTCCTGGGAGTACCTAGTGCTTTGAGCAGTGACTACTACAGAGAGTGCTCTCAGCTCTGAATCACTCAATGGGGCTGTGCTCATCTCACCCCACTGAGCTGTAAGGGCAGCCCTTTGGGTGCCTTTTCCTTGTCTGTGTGGAAGGAGGGTGTCTGATTCTTAACAGGTGAAATGGTTCAAACAATTATCAGTGGGGAGAAGAGGAGCAGAGTGGAGACCACTGCAGCTTCCAGGGCTGGGCCATGCAGCTGGCAAAGAGATGTGTTCTGTGGTGAGAACAGAACAGGCAGGACATACTGCCCTGAATCACCACTGTTCTATCTGCAGAAGTGCATCTACGTGATGGGAATGCGGCAGGTTGTCACTTCGCAGGGAACACCGAAGAACTCAGCACAGCAAGGTTGCACTGTAAGTACTGTGTTCAGTTTCGGGCTTGTAGTGAACAAGAATAACATGGAGTTGCTGGAGTGTGTGAAAAGAAGGGCAACAAAGCCCGTGCAGGGTCTCTTGGACAAGTCTTAGGAGGAGCAGCAGAGAGAACTTGGATTGTTTAGTCTGAAGGAGCCTCAGTGCTACTTCTTACCTGGAGTTTCTGCATGAGGACATAGCTTCATTAGTAAATGCAAATTTCTGAGCTGACAGCAAGGCTGGAGTCAAGTTTGCATTAGAAAAATACAATTTTTTTTTGGTAAAATTCACTTATTTACATTCTCCTTCAACCCACCGTTATAAGACCACTGAGATGCTGAATACTAATTCCTTTGTTAAGCTCATTGTTCTGTGAACAGTGAAATTAATGAAACCAGCTTTTCAGTTAATTGAATTGGCAATTTCTATGTTAATTTCTATACTTCTGATCCCATCACATCTACTGCACTATACTACAATGCTTCTTCCCCTCTACGTCCCATTTTACTCTGAATTTCCCTTCCCTCTGTCCTTTCCTCAATGCTCCCTCCACCAGTTTCCCCAGGAGTCAGTACCCGCAGCTACCTGTTGATGGCCGTCAGGCTTCATCCATCACTACTCATCCATAGGTTGGATATGGTGGACCACACTCAGCAGTTTTTCATGCTAACTCATGCCTCTCCTTTGTCTCCAACTTTGCTGTATAAATTCGTATTCCATTGCATCAGGCAGAAGGATTCATGAGTTACAACCGGACCGAGCAGTAAATGAATGATAGGATTGCAGCCGTCTCCTTTCTTTAGAAAACAAGGCAAATGTGACTTGGGAAGCCCAAGTTTTGTGGGTACCATGAGCATGTGGAGAGCATTTGGAGAGCTGTAGGTGTCATGCTGACTGAAGACAATAGATGAGTCAGTTGTGAGATTGACACTGTGAGACGTTGGTAACTTAGGGAAAACCAGTGGACAGCAGGATGACTCTGAGCCAGCAGTGTGCTCTTGTGGCCAAAAGGAACAACAGCATCCTGAGGGGGGATCAGAAGGGGAGTGGTTAGCAGATCAAG
>VZRI01008070.1:1312138-1391188 GCA_013397515.1 Upupa epops | reverse complement strand
CCCACCTGGCTGTGTTCCTCTGTGACTTGGTCTAGGTGATCGTGCTGTGGCAGGGGATTGGACTGGATGATCTTTCAACGTCCCTTCCAATCCCTAATGATTCTATGATGCTCATACAAAACCATCTCTAAGCAAGATAGCCATGTATTTCATCAGAGCAGCTGGAAGGGCTGAAGTTGTAATGTCAAATGGACAGGAACTTTTCTACCACAATGGCAATTTATTACCCTTTACACAACCTTGTGATGGTAGGAATTTCCTAGAAAATTGTTCTTTAAAACTTAACCCTAAATGCTTCATTTTGTATGTGTGTGTTAGTAATAAAACCCCAAGAAAATGTGGCAGACCTCTTTATGCACTTAATTATGTAGCTGGTGAAAGTTTCCTTGAGTTCCAAATCTAATCTGCATAGATACAAAGATCACAGAACAATCTGGAGACTTGTTCTTTACTGCAAGGGGGAAAATAACAACAAAAGGAGTAATTAAACCACAAAAAGTATATACAAATAAGATAGTATCTGACAGAAAGCCATGGGGGGCTTCTTGCTCTGTAATTCTTTTTTAATGGCAGTATTTAAGAGAAAAGAGCGAACGGAACAAAAGTCACTAGGACAGATCACATTTCTAGTTTGCAACAGCTACAAAGGTTTTCAAAATTATTTTTACCTTGTGTTGTGCCTTTTTTACCATTCTCTTTTCTTTAGCTCTACTCTAAAAAGACTAAAGAGATTCTTTAGAGCTGCAAGATCTGGTAAAGATTCAAGGCTAGCGTGTCCTGCAGTTTCTGGCATACGCTGTCAATCTGCATAAGCTTTCCATACATTCCTGGATAAACATGTGCTCAGATAAGCACTAAATTGTACTGAATTCTCTGTGCTTTCCTATGAAATCCCCTATTTGTTGCAGTTGGGATATTTGTGCCTTTGTTGTACCTGAAGAAAAAGGATCTGAGTGAGACATCCTGTGCCAGAAGTTTCTGGATTATGGCATAACATAAAAATGCAGTGGAAACAAGCAATTTATTTTTAACTCCCTGTTGCAATGACTTAAACACCAACAGAAACCATGGACGAAAGCCTATTGCAGAAAGATTTGATTCCTGAAAGGCATCTGAGCTCTAGTACTAGCTAGATAATATGTGGGAATTGTAGTTCCAGAGTGATGTTAGTAAATGGGACCAAATCAGCGTGTCTTTAGCTCATGTGGGGACACTACTGAGGTTGTAATAATGCAGCAAGCCACAATATGATAGAAACAAAGAAGTCCTTTCTTACTCTTAGCAATAATTTATGCCAGTGAAGGCACAGTTTTAAATTTCTATAGAAGAACAGTGTCTTATGTAGAATAGAGAAGAAGGTATCTCACAACTGTAAAATTAATGGGTCAGAAGGTCACTGAATGGTTTTTGTGTTGATTTTATCTGACATCTGCAACAGCACACAGAGTATTCATTGCCTGCACAACCCTTTGAACCAGAGTAAGCTTTTGCAGAAATTAGTTAGTCAAATTGATGGAAGATTTGTTAGTGGTCCAGTCTTCATTACATCACTCTAGTCATTAGTTATGCCAACTGCAAAATCCATACTCTGAAAAGCTTCCACTTCCAGCTTTTACATCTTATTGTCTTTCGTTCTTAGTTTATTCCTATTGTTCTGCTGGGTGGTAGACATGATTGTGACAGGGAAATCTATGGATGAATGTTAAATGCATAGAAACAACACGAAGCCCAGAACAGCTCTCGAACTAAAAAGTGGTTTGAGGGTAGGAGATGTTCACAAGAATTATAATAAATTTGCCCTGTTCTCGTACCCTCTTTTCCAACATCTGTGTCTGGTGCTATCAGAGAAATGACATTTAGCTGCAGTGATGTTGTTTTGACCCGTTCTGGCTGTTGTAGCTCTCCTGTAGGCATTGAAGTTTTGTTAAGTAACTAAGGTTTTTGTTCTGCTCATTGACTGTGGAGATGGAGCCCTCTGTCAGATTTGCCCATGGGGTATTTGGCTGACCGTTATGAGTGTAGCAATGCAGGTTTCAGCAAGAAAAACAGAGTAGAGCATCTCTACAGCTGTGTGCCAGCCTCTTTTTTTACTTACACAGGCCACATCTGCCTTTTGCTAATGCTAGTATGCCGAGAAGATGTGCATTTTCAACGTGCACCAGGAGTCCAGGCTTTGTTTCCTAAGCTGGTGTTTTGCACAGCAGATTGCCATTTATATTTCGTTTCCAGATTTATAAATAGCAATGCATGTTCTTTACTTGTCCCTGTTTCACAAACCACTTGAACTTCTCTGTCTCCATGAGCACAACTCTGGACTATCTTTGTCACAGAAGTATAAGATGCAAAAGGTACCCTCTGCCCCTGCTTTGTTTTATCTGGTAGACGATTGATCTGTAAGTAGGTGATCCTCCTGCTCTGAATTGACAGTGACTCATAAACACATGAAGGTGCTTCAATACAAAAGGTCAAAAGAGGGTCCCCTTTGACTTGTGTGATCCTTGTTGAGAATTGTTTTTCACATTCTAACGGTGCAAATATTTCCACGAGGTTTGAGAAATACCTGTGTGGTGGCATTTAAGCTGGGAGATGAATGATTCCAGTTCTTTCTTATCTGGGCTCCTAACATGAGCAACTGAAGGAACTAGGTTTTTACCTCCTCAATAAGTATGATGAGAAGTCCTCAAAATCTTGGTGTGGGAATGCATCTATGTTCTGCCATGCTTTTGGATTTTCTTCACTTATTACCTTAAAAAGCTAGATCTTTTTATTTTTGTAGGTTTTTCCAGCTCTAAAAACCAATTTTGAGTAAAGGACTGAGAGGACTTTTAGGGCAGCACATCCTTCATGCCCATACTGAAGAGTAAAAAGCTCAGAAGTTACCTTCTCAATGAAGGATCTACAGCATGTAACTCTGAGCTAGGTATAACCACTATGCAAGTGAAACAGCTCGAGTAGCCAGTTAACAAATGGCTTTAGCTACTCAGAGTCTTCACTTAGTGTTAGCAAATCAATGTAATGGTAGCAGATGAAGTTATTTTAGTGCCTTTGACTTTGCTGTGTGTAAGCAGCTAATTGTATACAGGTTTTTAATGGAAGTATTAAATAGTTTATCTATTATATTGCTAGTATTGTTAGTATAATATATATGTTAGTATTGTACATTGTTAGCATTAAAACCAACAAAAGATATTCTGGGCACAGAGAAAAGAAAGATTTCAGTTCTGGTTTTGTCTGTGTATGCCTTCCTACTCTAGCTACCACAGATAACTCTGCTCACATCTACATATATGAACCTTTGGGACCTTTAGTTAAAGAGCTGTGCATACTTTCTTGATAAACACTGGGTATATTATGTATGTTTTGGGCTTGGTAATCCAGTGGTCACTTCTGTGATCTATCCAAACAAAATACCCAAACCAATAAGGTAACCAAACCTTTAATTACCGTAATGTGGGTACCGAGCATTTCTCCTCCTTCCTACTTCCCTTTGCCCTAACCATCCCTAGTTCCCCGGGGCATCGTCTGCTAACTAAAGCATTGCATCCGTCATAGCACACTTAAACGGCTGCAGGAAATTTGTTTTACAAGGCTGGTTTTAACTGAACTACCTGCTGTGCACCACATTGCTACTGTTTGTGAAATGAATGATGGGAAAAGCAAGTCTGTGATTTCATTTGTTCAGACCGATTAGTCACACGTTGCATATGGTACCATTTGCTTGTCACTTAATGACTGACCAGCCTGCCTGAATCATTAGTGCGGCAGCGCAATGAAAGGAAGACATAAACATAATGATGAGCTCAAGGAAGTGGAGTGCTGTTTTACCTAAAAGAAATGGTGCGCAGAAATCCAGCACAGCTGCAGGTGCTCCGGCGACAATGTGGGAAGCAGTTAGCTTCCAATTTAGCAGAAAATTAAGAGCGAAAAAACTGTTATTTGTGAGAGAAGATACTCATGGCAAGCAATCATCCATGCTCTATATCCACAAGATGAGCATTCAGCTGTCTTTGTCGTGACTTAAAACAATTGGTGTCTTGGGCTGCATTCAACACCAGATTGGTGCTTATTATCTGCAGTTTATTCTTTCTTGGGATATTTTGTAAAGCCCCCCCTTTATTTTATGGTTAATTTGCTTGCTTGAATGTAAAGCCATTTAAGCTGAAAAATCTGGATTGTGGTTCATCATTGTGCCAGTGCTCTGAGCTGTGTGATGCAACATAATTGGCAATTTTCAAATTCATAATCCATTTTGCTTCGTGCACACACACACCCTGCCACCTCATCTCTTCCAACTGGTAAAAAGTAAGATTAGAACATGCAGATTCCTTCAGTCGAATGACAGCAATCAGTAAGAGATGTTTTTATTAAAATATAACAAAATCCTGCAAGCCACGAGGACATCATTCCTAAAGAATAACTGTTTTCCTCTTCCAGACGCTTGGAAGAATTCATGGATCTGAAGTGTCCTCATCCTTAGGCAGGCAAGGCGGCAGCGGAGATTTGCATTACACAAAGACGCGGGGAAATCTAATGGTTTTAATTGTAGAATTTGCAGTGATTTTTTGGATAGGAGGCTACTGGGGAAAAAAATGTGTTGGAGGAAGGGACTAGAACTTCACGTTGAAAAGGGAAATGCAATAATTTCTTAAAAGCGTGGCTGTTTATGCTGACGCATGTTGCTAGTTATTCAGCAGAACCTGAAAGGCACCTTTTACCATCGATGACAAAATGAAAAGCAGGGGAAATTCAGGCTCAGAGCCCTTCTGTGAAATCATTTCTCTCTTCCTCTCCTGTTTCATGTTGTACCTTTGTTCCTGGAGAAGGCTTCACTTCTCTGTGCTTGTTTAGAGGGCTTGGAAGCCAAGGGATCTTCTGTGTCTCACCATCTTACCATCACATAGGTGCTGGCAAGGATGCACGTTTCTGGTTTTATTCCAACATTTATTATTTCAAGAGTAACTTGAGTTTCTATAGCAATCTCTATCCTGCCTGAGCTTCTGATTTTACTACTTTCTGTTCTCCCTTTCTGTTCTCACCAGCTGGCCACTGCCAATGCTCAGCTCCAGTCTATTTCCCCCAGCTAATAGCCAGGCACCTTGCCTGACAACTCTGCCTGTGATCTGCTGATTCCTCTCCACCCATTTCCAACACTCCTGCCAGCTTGGGGCCTCTACTTCATTAAATATATCCTCTGGTTTATCAGCAGTGATGGAATCTTTATGATACTGAAACAGAAATGGTATTAGTCCACCGGCCTTCTGCCCCCCACTGCAGTAGATGCTAGGTCTCCAGGATTTGCCAAGTTTTACCTACTGCAGAAGAGAACATGCTGACCTGTTTGTTCCCTTCAGTATACACGCCTTTATACCTGAGGAGGTTAATGTCAGCTAAAATTAATAATGGTATAATAAACTTTGAGTCAGTCTTTTCAGTGACTACTGTAGATCTACACTTCCCTTGTTTGCAGACTTACAGGAGTCCTCTATTTTTCTGTTTGAATTCATGGGGTCTGTGGACTCTGAATTGCTGTTTTCTGGCAATCCACCTATCCATTCTTCAGTGTGAAGGCATGGCAACATTGAGACAAGGGATCAGAAGCAGTAGGACAATAAGAAATGGCCTCAAGTTGCACCAGGGGAGATTTAGGTATTTGGATATATAGCAAAAAAATGCTTCAGCAAAATTGTGGTTCAGCTTTGGAATAGGCTGCCCAGGGCAGTGGTGGAGTCACCATCTCTGGAGCTATGTAAAGGATGTGTTGACTAGTGGTTTAGTGGTGGACTTGGCAGTGCTGGGTTAACAGTTACACTCAATGATCCTAAAGGTCTTTTGCAAACAAAATAATTTATGAATCTATGTGAAAGATGACCGCAGTGACTAGATCACATCTTTCAACATCTGACTACTCAGAAGGCAAATGGAACATTGGCAATTACTAGGAAAGGAACAAGACAGAAGCCATCGTTCTGCTGCTGTACACTCTCTCACTGTGTAGATCATAGGAGGAATATTAATGAAGAAGTAGAATATTTTATTCTTGTATGTTTAGTTTTATTTGGAGGACATGAAGGCTGTGTATCATCCTAGCAAATTTCAGGTTCTTGCTTTAAGAATTTTTGCATATGCATGCAACTGGTTTTGTCTCTGTCAGTGGACCAGCACCTCACTAGCACAGCACCGAGACAGGAAAACAAATAAATGCATCCCTGGATTTGGGAACACTTTCTGGAACTGTTCAGTTGCCCAAATTTAATGAAAAAGACACTTTACAGCATTGCTGAATGTCTGTCTTGGAGACAGGCATTCGTAAGTACTGCAAGGTGAATTCTATACAGTCTGGCTAAGCCAAATGTTATCATTGTCAGTGTTGTAAAATATTTAATAGGAGCTGGCTCATGTTGAGGTTTTGAGTTCTATGTATTCAGCTGGTGAGGTGCAGTCTGTGCATCCTAATTCATGGTAACAAACTCGCACTGACAGCTGCTTGTGTATTGTGACTCATATTTAAGAAATGTTTTTACAGTCAATTTATTTACTCATTGAATTGAGAATATCTCTGGTGGCACAGTTCCTTTTGAAAGCTTCTTTAAAAAAGCAGTGTGCTGAGCAAAAGAATCATTGCAGGATTTATAGAGCATCTCCAAAACCATCCTGAGGTACCCTTCTGATCTCCACCACTTGTGTCCACCAAAGTTTAGTTAGGAAGAAACCAAAGGCATCTGTAGACTCCCTAAAAAAATAATAATACGGAGTCAAAGAGAGAAAACAAGTTCAAGGAAAAGGATCTTAATGTTCTTGTTTCAAACTTTAGTCATAAATTAATTTGAATTTAATTCACAGTGTATCAAACCACCATCTCCATCTTTCAAGTCTAACAGGACAATGTCAACAAATCTCTAAATATTTTCAGCTTGTTCTTAGTTCAGCTGGAATTGTCCGCTATTCCAGTTAGGAGTTTTTCAAAATACTCCAGTTATTCTCTGGTTCAGCCTTCATGCCCGCATTGTCGTCATTCAATTTCTTTATGACCAACATGTGAGGAATGTTTTGCTTACGTCCAGTGCTAAGACCTAGCTTTCCAGGCATAACGGACTGAAAGTCAAACACCTAGTGTGCCATGCAGTTCCACACCGGCACAGCAGATAGCCAGCAGTCTTAATGAACATCATCTCTTGATTTAATTCATACGACAGTCACACAAATAGCCATGGATGTTTTCTTTCCTATAAAGCAAGAGTATTTACAAATTAATCTCTTCTCCTGGTCACTGTCTCCATGTTGCAGTCACAGCTTCTTCTTTTTAAGGGCTTGCTGTTTATATTAACTTCAATTCTTCTGCTTTTAGAACAAAGTCATTAATACTTGTCAGTAACATAAAATTCAAAGAGTGTCAATGGAAGCAAATAGCTGGTGTTGGAAATATCACCTACTGGTTAGGCAGGCCAGCTCCAGGGTAAGCTCATTGGATATTTATTTCTGGAGCTTGATTTAGCCTCTGGAGTTCAGGAATACTGGTGTAGGCAACACCACGCTGGAACTAACTGAATAGTTTTCAGCTGGGTTCTCAGGACATCTAAAGAAGAGGAAAACTATGAATATCAAAATCAAACTGAGAAGAAACAGTGAATTATATTTTGAAGTTCATGCAAGATAGGACAGAAAAAGGGGCCTCGGGAAAAAGCATGGGGGGGGGAAAGAAATAGAAAGCAAGAGATGTGTAAAGGAAGAACCGTGTTTAACCTTAGCAACAAACTAAATAGTGAGAATTCATTTCAATTTCCATTGCTGTGAATGAAAAGCCATTATTTTGTTTATCAAAATGAAAATTCCATTAGCACTCAGCAAAGCCTGGGCTATCTGGTGGAAAGGAAAGTTCTCTTTTAGTATGGATTTAACTTGTCTTGAGTTTCCTAACCCAGGAATTGAAAATGACATTCTTTTACCCTACCAGCAAGTAGTAGGAAAATATCTTCAGATCAACTTTCAGTGTATTATATATCACCCCAAACCACAGCCTCCTCTTGCATTTAGACAAAGAAACAAGTAAAATCAGTGTGTACATCCAGAGCCATGGTTTTCTGTTATTTACTTGAATTCAGAAAAAAAGTCACATGGAGATTAACACTGTGAGCCAGCATGGGGACCAAACAAAAACTGGAAAAAACAATTATACTGCTGCTGCTGGCACTCCTTTACAATGCTCAAATTGCATGGTTGTCAGTGCTTCCTGCCACATTTTGTTTTTTATAAGCTACTTTTGTCTTCAGCTAAAAGCATTAATGTATTTTGCATCTATTCCATATTCTGTAACCTTGTAATTGGAATCTTTAGAAAAAAAAATAGGTATTTGAATAAACCTCTTAAGCTTTGGAAGTGCCATACAATAGGAAGTCATTACACACATTATTTCTATATCCAGTCCAATTCTATAGCTACATGGATATATCCTACTGGGTAACTCGGGGAAGTCTGAGTCCACCAGACGCTGGGTAAAATGCCGTCATCACTGAAGCTATTAACTCCATAAATCCTTAATGTTGTCAGCAAAATTATGGATGCTCCCTCTCAGGAAGTGTTCAAAGTCAGGCTGGATGGCGCTTTGAGAAATCTGGTTCAGTGAAAGATGGTGACCTTTGATGTCCTTTCAGATCCAAACCATTCTGTGATTCTATGATAAAGTAGGAAAGTCCTGGATAATCCTACAGCCTGGTCAGCAAGTGGTCCACTAGAGAACATGTGAGGCACAAACTGTTCATGACCAAGATGTTGGAAGGCAACTGACACACCCTGCCTGTGGAGCACAGGCATCCATACAGTATCATCTGAACAAACAGGTTAGCCAATATAGCTGTAGTGGTGATTAAATATGATGTCTCTTATTAGTTCAGACATCTAAGTGAACGATAGGAATAAGTTAGTAGGTGAAACAGGATTGTCCAACAGAGACAGTCTGGCTGTCCAACAGAGAGTGGCTGCCTATCCATATGACTGAGGAAGAGTAAATGCCAGTTTTGTCTGGGACACTGGAAGACTGTTAGATGCACAAAGAGGATTCTCCTAATCTGAGAAATCTCTCTTAATTGATGTTTTTCCTTTGCCCACACCAGTGTAAAATGTAAAGCTTCTCACTTGTTTCCCAGGGTTGTCTTTGCCAGCGGGTTGCAGATAGAGAGCTGTGGGAGAGGGACTGCCGTGCCGCGTTCATAACGCAATAGGGGCTTCTGATGCTCTGCCCCAGTGTCCTTTTCCGGTTGATGGGACAACAGTATTCCAGTGCCTGCACTCCCGCAGGTAGGTGACAGGAAAGGCTGCCTGTGCCTCTGGAGCAGGTCACATTAACGTGTGCTTTCATGTTTCTGGCAATAGCATCAAATAACTACAATCTTCAGAAAACCCCTAAACCCCTGCTCCCCCAACCTGTGCAGCCCTAGGCCACGGGTAATGGAGCTGAAAGTCAAATCAAAGGTTCTCACTGTTTACTCATGCGTGTTCTTTTTAAATATTATTCTTTAATTTAAAATGTAATTGCACTTTAACAAAGTGGTACAATAGCTAATGAAGTATGCACACTTCCAGAATACCTTACAGGACAGTGGTTAAGACAAGAGGATGAGAGAGAGAGAGAAGGGGGAAATCCTGGAGAGGTGAGAAGGGCTTTAGACTGGAGTTCCCTTTATTCTAGGGTCAGTGCCCCAGTGACTGAGCTCCTGAGATAACAGGAGATACTGTCTCCTCCTCTTATGTGAATCCAGTCATTATTTTCTTTCAGTAGCACCCAAGGTGTTTCATTGGTTGGACTTGATGGTCTCAAAGGTCTTTTCCAACCTGAAAATTATGATTAATTGCTGAAGGGACTGTTTGCAGCAGGTGAAATTTTGGTTGGTTTGTTTCAGTGAGAGAGAATAATACAAAAATCTGATCCAAGCAGAAATAATCTCTTCAGTCAGCATGGGAACCCTTTCTGTGCTGCAGAGTGACAGCACTCGTGGCCTGTCTGCAGCAGCGTTCTCTTCATTTTCACAGGCAGAGTTTCAGTGAAGGAACTGAGAAGAGAAAAACTGCCCATGCTGCAGCAATGGGAAGTCAAACAAGGCTCCAGCAAAGAATGGTGTTTCCAAGAAGGGGATTTTCCCACAGAGTAAATGATTTGTAGGAAATCCATGGTTTCATTGTGGCAGTCCCTTCCCAGCAGAATGCTGTTATGTATGAGCCTGGCAGGAAAGCCAGCCCTGCAAGGAGCTAAGCAGTCATTAAACATCTTAACTCTCATTCATTAGTCAGAGCGATGCTGATTTAACAAGACCTTCTTCTGTAGCTATTCTCACCTTTAAGAATCTGTTGAAAGGAAATTTTTCCTCCCTCCTCCTCTTTAAATGGTTTTAAAATCACCAAATATCAGAGGGAAAAGCTTTTTTCTGCTCTGAAGTATCTGCCCTATGCAGTTCTAATACTGAGTTTCATACCAGAGTGTCTTCATTTCCTGCTTGAGCTCTACAGCCAAGGAGACAGCCAAGGAGTCAGCCAAATTCAGATTCTACCTGCAATTCTGGGAGAATAAATTCAAGTTCCTTTTACAATTTTGAAGCTACTCCAGCTTTAAAATAGGGACCTTTAAAGAAGACCGTAATGACAGTTCTTTATTCCCCACTGCAGGTCCTAAGGGATGAGCTCCCCTTCTTGTGGAGGGCAACTTGTCCCACTGAATAGAGGTAGGGAGGGCATGGGAAGCCTCACTCCTGTGCAAACTTCTACCACCAAACTTCCAGGGTTCCATCTAGTTCATTTACTCTCACATAGCATTGCTTCAGGAAATAACAGCAGTCAGTGAGTTGTCTTCCACGTGACTAGAGGAAAATACCCGCAAGTTGCACTGAACAGAAAGAAGAATTAGTAAAGTTGCTAGAACTGCTGGGGACTGCAAAGGGTGAGGGTGCCTCTGCAGCAACAGTGCAAATATCCAACGAAGCTGATAGTGATACATCAAACACTGTATGTGTTGTAACAGATGGCACACCAAATGTATTTGATGTGAATGCAGGGTTCATTACTATCCTTGAAAATGCATTTGGACACCTTTTTTTGGCATTTCATTACAGTAGGCATCAGCAAGCACTGGGGATAAAAATAATTGAGCAAAGCTTGAAGAAATGAGCAAACTGCAGTCAAAACAGTAAACTTCAGGATCTCGTGTGCACTGAGCAATCACCATTTCCAAATACATGGGAAAGAATCAATTTAGTACATTCCGGATTGGTGAAGCATAGCAGTATATGGTGGTTTAGCTACTGGCGTGCAGCTCTATATGCCGTTTATTGTTTGGAGAAAGAGAGGATGCACATGGCCTTCAAAGATCAGAATCACCCACAATTGCCTCATCAGGAGGGCTCATGACATAATGGTTTTGTTTATCTGCATTTGAAACAGATTCTAAACTTCCCAAAGAAATGAGGACTTCTGGGTAGCGGTATATTTTCTGGTACTTGATGTGTTTCAGAAGTATTGCATGGAGTACTTCAGGACAGTGTTAACACTAATGGAACACTGTAGAGGATAACAGACACTTTAATTCAATAGTTTTAATTAGTACTGAAAGCAAATAATCTAGTTCACTACAAATATAAACACAGTTGATTCAAAACATTTTGGAGCTCCTTTCTACTGAACACTTTCAAGACCAGAGTGTTCTCCAATTTTAAGTCAAATTCAGTTTGGAAAACTGATCAAATTCAAAACCCCAAAATGAATAATCTTAGAACTTGGGTAGAAATTCTTGAATGAGAAGCATCAGTTGTAAATAGGGCCAATCTTGAAAATAAAATTCAGGGACTGAAAATTATTAACTACTTGCTGAAAGACAGTAAGATGTTTATACCAACGTATATCATTATTTGTAGAGCAACATATCCCTGAGTTCTCATCTAAGCAGCCCATGGAATTTGGTATGAGAAGCTTTGATGACTAAAATGCGTGTGGTACACGCACCAGTCCAGATTAACATAGCCATTACAATGTTTTCCATGAAATGCACAAGTATTCTCAGCCGGGAAACTATTATTGGCCTTACAGCATGTCTGGGGGAGATGACACAAACTACAACAGCAAAGATGTTGTCATTGTCAGGAGCAAAACCAGGTTGCACCAGCACAAACTGTAGGCAAAACTGCACTCCTAAGGGACATCCTGAGCACTGCCCTGTGTTTTACAGACAGTGCCATTTGTTTTCCTGCTATGTGCTCTCCCTGTTGGCCAGGCTGGATGGTACTCTCAGCTGCCTGATGGTTGGCACCAGCCCATCACCTGGTCCCCAATGTACCAGTCATCAGGCAAAGAGACCTTTCCACTAGAGTTATGTTCACTGAGCCCCCTGAAATGAGTCATTCACCTTGGGAAGGTTTTCTAGATCTTACGGTCCCACAGGGAAAGCAGGGATGCTGCAGAGAGCAGACATGGGGAAGGCAAAGCCAATTCTCCTACGCCATGCTGCTGAGCACAGTAATTGCAGATGTGTGTGCAATGTGCGTGTTTATTTGCTGCTTTATATCAGCCACTGTATAATAGCCTGCAGGACTCCATTCTGCCCCTAATTCAGTCTTAATTAAGATTATGCCTTTACCTGGGTAAACAGCCAAAAAAGTTGAGAAGGGTGGGTGGAATAAATAAATAATGCAGTACGTTAAGCCATTGCCTCAACTGCTATCAGTCAGACTCCTCATACATCCACAACTTTTGAAAGGCAATGAAAGAAAATTACATTTAGTAGGATTTTGCTCTTGGTACTGGTTTAAATCAGTCAGAATCTGCACCAAATTAAGCTAATGTTCATGCCAACAGGGCAGAGGGAGCTAAAGGTGTGTGCATGGACCTCTTGGTGTCTTATGGCCAAACCTGACTCCAAGCAATTGTCTCTTTCTTAAAGATGCTCTTGCTTATTTTTCAGATCATACAGAAAATGGATTTACTCCAAAAATCATGCAACAGAGAATAATTTCCAGATGTTGAGCAAACCTGCTGGGGAGGTGATGGATAAATCAGGAATGGCAGTTTAGACTCAGAAGCCCCATTTAGGGCCCTGAAGCCACCCAAGGCTTGTCTTATCTTTGATGGTGGTTTTGTTCTGAGATAACAATCCGTATCAAGATCATATAATTAGGATAGGTCCTTTTTAGCCACAGAAAAGGCTCTTCCACTTAAAGAAAGGAAAAAAAACCCTACTGAAAAAACCCCAATACACGTTCATGTCAATGTGTTTATGTAATTCACTGTGCAGCACAAGGTACTTTGTATCTGAGAGGGTGGTCTGGCTTCCAGGCGAGCAAATAGAGTAAACCAACCTTCATTTCAGCTTCGTGGGCCAATGAGGAAGAGCTGCTTTAGACAGATAGCCGGCAATTTGTTCAGGAGGTTTTTTTCTGTAAGAGTAATCACTACAAACTATTGTTTTATCCTGAAGTTCTTCCTTTATTTCAAGTGATGGGGAGGTTTAGACTGGATATTAGGCAAAATTTCTTTCTTGAAACATTGGAACAGGTTGCCCAGGGAAGTGGTGGAGTCACCATTCATTGAGATGTTCAGAAAAGGTGTGGGTATGATACTTTGGGATATGGCTCAGTGGCCATGATGGAGTTGGATTGGCAGTTGGACTTGATGATCTTAGAGGTATTTTCCAACCATAATGATTCTATGATGACAATGATTTGTCAGCTTGCAGTTACAGCTAGAAGGTGTTTTATCAGGAAAGAGCATCATGTCATGCACTGTTCCACTTTCTTCTGCAGCTCTTGTGACAAGTGTAATCCCAGTCATGGCTATGGCTCAATGCAGCCTTGCTGTGACTGGTGACCATATGGTCACTACACTTGGCTTTGTGACTCTGGCTAATGTTGAGGACATTGGCCAGACAGGGAATTTTGGTGGCAGAAACCTGCACGAAGCAGGAGATACTGAAAAATCTCGATCCTCAAGTATTTTTCTTTTCCAGTGGTCTTTGTCTTATTTCCTTTATGTCACCATTTCCTTTCCAAAGTAACAGTCAGAGGCACATAACCTGTCATTATGTTTTGAGACCATTAAAGCCTTTTCAGCAATATTAGACAAATCTACCTACGAAGAGTGACTTTATTTACCAGAAAAATGGTTTCTAGGGAAACCTCTTCTCTGTACAAAAGCGAGCAAAGAAAAGCCTGCTGTTCATTAGAATGGCTCACAGCAGACCTGCCACAGGTGAGGGTCTCCCGTGCATTTCCCCTGCCACATTTTCTTCAAAGGGGAAAGACATAACCTTTCCAAAGACTGTGTGGTTTGAAGGTCTGCTCCTTAGCTGAGGCATGCTTCGTTGTTGAATAGGTGTCATCTTAAACATAATTCTCTCTGAAAGTTTTTAATGTGAGTCTTTTTAACGGGAACAAAAAAGACAAAGATGGGAAAAAAGAAAAAGGGCAAAGACATAGCAGCATACACCCCTTCTACAAAGGATTTCCCAGCGGGTTCAACAACTGTCTTCTGGGTCCTGTTTAGATGGCTATACAACTCTGGGTGGAAAGTACTAGGATTACATATTCTTCCTCCTGCTTCCTTCCTAGCTCTTACCAAGCTGTTTCCCCTGTGAAACAGCTTTCCCTTGGTATCCTGTGCCCAAAAAGGAAGGCACAGGAGGGTGAGTGTGGTTTCTGTCCAGGCTTCTCTAGGCCTTGGGCACACAGTGGGTGCCTTGTGAGTGCTCCTGGATATGCCTATGCTCTGCTGCTGGGTTTGTGCTGGTGGTGTAGACTCCATAAGGCTTCCTTCAATTTACAATTAGCAGATAGTTTAGAATGGTGGCAGTGGCCTTGGCAGTCCTCAGTATCATGCTAATGGTGGTAGTTCCTAATTGCAAGCTCTACACAAGTTCTATCACCTGAGTGACCTTGCAAGATCCCTTTTCTCTTGTGAAGCATGCAGATGCCAGCAGCGAGCACAAAACATCTTTGCTTTTCAGCCCCTGGACATGATGAGCAAAACAACACTCCTTGATGGACAGAGTATTTTGTCATTTTCTAGCCAGTTGTGGCAACAAGACTCTGATGGCTAAAAGTAAGCAGAGCATTGTCTTCCCTTTGCAATCAGCTTCCTGTACCAGGGATGCAAGACAGGTATGCGGAATAAACTTACAGCGCCTGTGTTCATATCTCCTCTTGCCCACAAAGGAGCAGATGCCTTCTCCAGGAGCTTTTACTATTGAATTGAAACAGTAGCTGAGAATGGACCTGTGTCTGAACTTGTGGAGTCTACCTAGAGCTGAGATCAGTCCCCAGCACTGTTGATGTTACTCTGATTAGTTTTCACAAGTCCAAGTCAAAGTAGTCAGCTTGGAGCCTCCAGAGATGTAGAGGCAGCTTCCTCGGGCAGAGGCCTGACCATAACATCTCCCAGCTTCCAGATTTGAAGGTCAAGAGATCTTTAGCTATGTGAGCCATGACATTCTGGAGCACACCCTGGGGGGACTGTGGGGCTGGGCTGCCATTCCTGGGTACCAGTGGAGCTCAGATCATCAAAACGGGGGAGGGCTACAAGTTTGCTAGAAGGTGGCAGAAACCAGTGACCCACAAAGTCCTTTCCAGACCCCTGGTGACCCTCTCATTCTTGAACCCTGAAAGGTCTGAGGCTCCTCTGCCAGGTTTAGATGGATGACTGCTAAGAATCCCCACTCTATTTGGCTTGAGCAAGATTAAATTATGTTTCTCACTTTATTTTAATACATTTGATGTTTATTTCTATATGTGCATGAGTACTTAATTTAGCATAATTATTGAGATGAATTGCAGCTAAAATTACAAGAAAATTGTAACTTGTCATAAAGCAAGTGGGCCATATTGTAACAGAGCTGTTACCACACAAAAATGCTCTGCTAGAATAGCTTAATAACACAAATAAATCTGCACTCCCCAACCTAGTACTTCTTTGGGGATTTGATTAATTATTAGGAAGCAAAATGGCTAACCAAGTGGGATATATAAAAATATCCTCTTGCAGCAATAAGATTGTAAATTTTAACTCTATTGCATGACAGCAAGTGTAAGCAAGAATTACACACAATGCAATGAGCTGAATGAATTAATGTGCTTAGGACTTTTGTTGCTAGAAATACTTTGCTCTCTATTATAATCATCCATTGTAACTCAGCTGCAATTTAGGTTTCTTCTCACAGTTCAGTAAGTGACAGACAAGTGTTTACAGCAATAAGAGCTTCCAACAGTGTGCGTCTTCACAGATTGCCCCATATGCATGAGGTGTGATCTTTGGGATACAGTGTCTTTTCCACGTGGTAGGCAGTTCCAGTTCGAGTTGCTGCTCTTCTCTCATCTGCATTTTTGAGCCCTGTCTGTTGCAGCCCAGTACTGCTTGTCCTTAGTCCCTACACTGCTCCCAAACTGATTTAGCCATCTACATCCTCATAACATCTAAGAAACCAGAAGTGCTGAGCATCTTGTTGAGATGTAAGGAAGAGATTCCAACACAGATATCCTTCCAGGGATTTGCTCACTGACAATCTGAAGCAGATTATGGAAATTCATCCCAAATCTCCTCAGTGCCAGCCAGCTGTTTGGATTATGAGGCCTGTATTTCTTCCTCTCACATAGCAAGAACGGAAGATGGTAGGTCACACTGCTGCTTTGACTCCTTGAGAAGCATGTGTTGGAAAAGTATGCCCATATAAAATTTATGCAAACACACAGGGCTGTATCTTTCCAGGAGGTTATGATTCAAACCAACCCAGGGCATTGATGGCAATAATTTGGTATCAAATGGTTGTTTATTCAGAACTTCCAAGTGACTTATAGAACTTATAGAACAAACAGGTCTGTGAAGGTTGAGGTGATAACCAGAGCATCCATGCAAGTTTACTTGACTGACTGCTAAAAATTACTCTTAGCAACATCAGAATTGTCTTAACACCAAGTGCAGAACTGAACAAGCGTTTTGCCATCAAATACTTGAAAAAACATTTCTCAGCTATAAAAAGTCACAAACTTGGCTTAAAAATAATGAATTTAGAAAAAAAATATCCTCTGAGCTTTTCTATTTCCTTTCTGCCTGGAAAATGTGGGATTAACTTAGTCACATCTTCAATATTCCTCCCCAGAAAGGAGAGCTGAAAGTTTCCTTTTTGAAGTAGTTTGCAGTGTATGCTGACATCAAGCTACATGAAGCACATTCGTGTTATGGAGTGAACATTGAAATCCCCACAAAGACAAAATAAGAAGTAAAGCACAAAGGGCTCAGTACAATTTCTTTGCTGTTAGCAGGGTGACCGAGGGCATACTGCTTTCCAGGATTGCTTTTTTTTCCTTTGTGGGCTGATTACCACCATCAGTGAAATGGGGCAAGCACAAAAACCCTGTGCTTTTTGCCAGGACACTTGCTAGACTTCCCCACACTTTTGCCAGAGTAACAGTTGGATGACTTAGAGTCATCACCCAAATTTGCCACCCAAGTCTTTGCCACATGGTGCAGATCTCTGTGGGCTGCAGTCGTGCTCCTGAAGTTTCTGCAGAGAGGGCTGCCATGGAGTCATTAGACCTAGCCATTTGTCCAAGCGGTGAAGGACACCAGCACTCTGCTTTGGCACTCTATCGCACAGGCATCTGGTCCTAGTGTTGCTAAGTGGCTGATTTCACCAAGCTAGTCATGTGTCCCCACATCATTCAATTAGTCCAGAAGTGGAGAAGGAAAATACTCCCCATTTTATAGCAAAAAAAATTACTATTATGGGAAAGACAAACTCCCCGTTCAGAAGGTTTTGTGTTAATGTGGGAAAGCGAGCTATGTGATTAAAAAGAGATTTTAAATTAGCTACCTTTTATTTCCTGCACTTCTGCTGTTAGGGTTTTTGTCTCCATATGTCTAGCCAAAGTGCTGGAAATCATGTTTTATGAATGCATCTCCAGCTTCATTCTGTGGCTGCTTCATTTTGCTCCTAAGGGGAAAACCCCGGTGAGAGCCATACTGAATTTCAACTTTATGCCGCAGATGCAGACACAAGCTCAATGCTGCATGTGTCTGTCTTCAAACATGTAATGACATAGATGCTTAAGCTATTTCTACCATAGCTGTGCTCTCTGTTCCAGCTAGCCTTGGGATGCAGCAATTCCCAAAGCAACAGTTATTTGTCCCAAGATGTTTTCAAGCTTAACAGACAAGGCAGGGGAGGAATAGTATGATCCTTGTGTCCAGAGTCAGCGCCTAGGGATGATTTTCATTAAGCAGATCTGGAGTTTAAACTCTCCTCTCCTACCTCCTAGACTGGATCTCTGGTTTTGTGATACCGTACTAACCATAATTCTGAAAACCTCAATCCATTGCTGCTGTAAAGAAAAGCTCATTATATCATAAAAGATCAACTCTATCAACGCTCCAGGGGATCTGATGCTTTCAAGGCAAACCAAGAGACACAAACCAGCAACACAGCTTAGGCAACTGCACATTGAAAAGGACTTCTACATTTAGCCTGCTGGGGTTTGAGAAAGACTTCATTGCATGTGTGATAAAAAAAAAGGAATCCCAGGTGCCATTTGGGCAAACTTGTGTTTTCTGTATTTTGAGGTACATTAGATCTTGAAGGAACTCCCACTGAAACAAAATATATAGCATATTGAAAAAGTCTTACACTCTAAGACAAAATTTTCCTGATGCTTATTTTCAAAGGGCTGATCTTCATGAGGACAAATAACGACAATTCAGCAAGGTTAAAGCTAGATGAATTAATTGAAATATGCAGTGTTTCATGAACTAGGATCAATCTGCTAAAGTAGCCAGTATTAAGATGGCTGCTGCACCAGATGCCAAAATAGTGGTAACTCTCTGCCACAGTATTGCAATGTGAGAGAAACATTAAGAGGACACACTTAAAAAAACAGGTGATCATTGTGGCAGATAGCATAATGACACTTCATGTTGCTGGAGGAGTGAACTGATCCATAGGAAATGCTGACCTAACAGAGAAGGACCTACCAGGACCTCCTTGAGAGCATCCTAAGCTCTGTCCCTCATTTCAGTGCTCTGCCTAATGTGACTTGAAGTCATGGAACTACATCTTCAAGGCACTTACTAGCTACAGTGAAGACTGCAGTACAGAATCTGCTACGAGGTGAAGTCTGCAGAACAGATTGGGACAGATCTTTCTCAGCTTCAGGCATAAAACCATGTAAGGACCTCAAAGAACTATCCTAAAATGTAGCACTGCAAGGTTCTTCAGTAAGGATCAAAAAGAATGAGTAAATGCATGTGATTGTCATCTATCATCTCTAGTCTTCATATTTCACATAAGAGTGCTTGGGTAAGGGCCTAATGAATCCTTGTAAGCATCTGTGAAGCACAGACTTTGGGCATCATGTGTGGACTGAAGTTTCACGATTTCACTGGTCATGTGTCTAGGTCTAGCTCATGCTCTAAGGAACAGATTACACCTCTTTGGAAATTTGTGGGCTTGTAAAAGCTCCAGATGAGAATTCAGGTCTGTCAGAAATAGGCACAGTGTGACACAATCAGCTCTGCACCATCAACCCTGAAAAAATACTTTGGTCAGACTCTCTGAGCTTGAAGGATATCAAACTTCTGCTAAAGCAACAACTTTTGCTGTGATAAAGGGTGCTACAAAACTGTCTTAAGCTAAAAGAAAATTACCTAAAAGGAGGTTGGAGTGAGACAGCCTCTTCTCCCTAGTGACTGGCTGAAGACACTGGACACTGGACAAGAGGAAACAGGGTCAAACTGCACCAGGGGAGGTTCGGTTTGGATATTAGGAAAAATTTCTTTCCAGAAAGAGTGGTGAGGCCTTGGAACAGGGGAGCTGGTGGAGGCACCATCCCTGGAGGTGTTCAAAAATTGGATAGACATGTTGGTTTAGTGGTTATGGGTTGCAGGGCAGGTGGTTGGACTTGATGATCTTGCAGTTCTTTTTCAATCTTAATGATTCTGTGTTGTGATTTGAGTTTATGTTACTCCTTGCAGAACACATCAGACTTTTAAACTAGGATCTTTAAAAAAATAGAAGAAACCAAATGCTTAATGAAACCAAAGTTTCAGCATCTTACCAGCAAGATCCTAGCTTGGTAACATTGAACTACTAATTGCCAGTGCAAGAACACTGGGGTATGCACATAAAAGTATAACTGGTGAGATGAGGCAACCAAATGCATCTGCATCTTTGCTAGTGTGAGGAAGATAAGCTGCAAGTGCAAAAATTACCACCCAGCAAACAAAGTTTCCTCAATACAGAACACCAGTACACTGAACTTAACTTCCTACCCACAGATCTTGATATTTCAGTAATCTAAAGACAAACCCCATCCTTAGGCTGGTCTTTTGCATCTAGTGCTCTGCACTACTGTTTTTTCCTGCCATTACACTGAGCTGCCTCTCCCTTCTCCCCCGACTCTGGTTTGTACCAAAAAGACAAGCTGGTTACCCTTCAGTGAACTTTCACAGCTCCAGGTGTCTACCAGACATGTTGTGGCTGCAGCTGAGCTGGGTGAAGAGGCCAAAGCTGTAAGAAAAAAACATGCACCAAGAGCCTTTTCAAGCGCTCAGATCTTCGAATCAGTTAGATTGAAACAGGATGTTTGTCTGGTTTCAGGACATGCCAGCAGTAGTGATTACTGTCTGCCTTCCAAAGCTTGCCCTGAAACTCTACTGAGATGAGCTTGGCTGAAGGCAGGAGAATAGTCTGCCCCCATGGTGAAGAGCTGAATGGGCAGAAAAGTGACAGAGATTATTTGAACATGGTGAGAAGAGTAAGTTGAAAGGAAACTTCTACTCAGATTTTAAAAGCCCTTCTGAGTCCAGATGGATTTTAACCATGGTAACAAGTGCTTTCTGTCCTACTCTTTAAATCCTTTTAGTTGACAGTGGCTTACTCAGGAATTAAGAGTTGCTCATGATGACTCTAGGGAAACAAACCCTAGGTCAAATCAGACCAGACTCTGCAACTGCAGTAGGAATGCCAAGATGCTATTGCTGAAGGTAGCAATCACAGTAGTCATGTGGCTTCAAGTCCAAGGCAAGAAGCTTTATCGGTGCTTGAGCCTAGCAGGGTGGCTCAGTACTGGCTGTTTTGGAGCCACGCAACAGTCACCACTCTGCAGTTCTGCTTTTGAGCATCACCTTCAGCCTGAGGTCAGTGCAGACAGCATACAGCTTGGCTTGGCTGGTCCTGAACCTGTGCTGATGCTGTGCCCCTACCTGAGCTAAAAATGCATGAGATGTATGGAAGAGGATGAGGAGCACCACCCAAGATGCCACAGCAGTGGTTTAGGTCTGTGTATTAACCAGATTACCTGATCTTTCTCTCACTTTTCCAGAGTGGCAGCAGGAGGCTAACCTGAACACACCAAGATGCTGCTCTATGGGCTGCTCAGTTTTATTCCTGGTTTACCCCTGTCCTCTTACCCTTCTTGTTTCCTCTTCTGTTCATGGGTTGCTCAAAGAAAGGAGTCTTTGCTGAAGCCAGCTTTGAAAAACTAGTGCCAACCTGTTTTTGCTTTGAGCCTAAATGAGCAAATGAATAATATGGTTACACAGGACTGGCCAAGTGCCACCAGTCACACACAGTAGCATGGCTGTCTGGCGCCCTGCAGAATTGGCAACAGTGACTGGAAAAAATAATAAAGACATTTATATTTTTATTATGGAGAGATTGGCTGAATAGCATCCTGGTGATGTACCATAAAGCCTTGGCTGTCAGAGAAACTCAGAAATGTCTACATGAAAAGGAGTTAAAGCACATTATTATTCAGCAACCAGGATGGTACTGAACCAAGCAAACAAAAGCTATCTAGACCTTTAAGATATGCACCTTTCTCTTCTTCTTTTTCAATACTAATTTATTGCTTGCTTGTCTCAGCTCTTACCTGCAGCAACAGTGGAGCATTCCTGGTTTTACCTTGATTGCTTACAATGCTGAAATCTTCATCACATGCTAATAGCTAACAAAGTACACAGAATGCAAAGCATAAAGGTAAGGATGGTTCTGAGCCACGGTATTCAAACTGTAGACACTTCAGAGTACATTGATACTCAGGCTTTTAAAAATAAATCTCATTTGAGGTAAAATTAATTCAAAAAGACCCTGAGGCTCCTTGGAGCGGAATGATGTGTAGCCTCCGATGAGCTATGATTGCCCTCAGGGGAACCAGAAAGCAGATTTATGAATCCCTCATCAGTAAGCCTCCCCTAGGTTTTCCAGGCTGAAGGGCCAGGGCTTCAGCTGCTGCTTCCCCTAAACAGGGCGCTGCTGTGCACCTGGACCCATGTTAGCTGCCAGCTGCCTCCCCTCTCTAAGGGAGAGAGGGTTGGTGGCAAACCAGGGCTCCTCTTTATGCTGCCAGAGCTTCATCCTTTTTCTGGCAGTTTGGAAGTGGAGGCAAGTCTCCACTCTGAAGTTTGGACACAGTCCATGGCCTCAGCTTTGGTACAAACCTTAAGATTCAGTGATGCTGAATATTGCAGAATAGAGTTCCTGTAGCATGGGTTGGTACATGGGTTGAGGCATCACCTACCTGAATCCTTTATTCCTCTTGATAAGGTGACCATAAGGCAATTGGAGTTCAGGCTGAGGGAATGAAAAGAAGGGGGAGGAGGGAATGCTAACTGACAAGCTTTGTATTTTTATTATGTTGTGCAGCTGTTTCTCTTTGTCTTCCTAATGCTGTTGATCTGCTTTTGTCTTTTAAAACTGTAAATTCTTCAAAGCAGAGCTTATTCTTCATTCTGTGTGTATGAAAGGGATACATATTGCATCTAAATAGCACGTGTGGTACAGAGGAATATGAAGACACTGTGTACACATTCTTCCCTGCCTTGAGATTATCCACATTTGGGTAAAACAGAATGATCTCCAGCCTTGTCCTAAGGTGTAGGTTTGTTCCGCATATGTTGTTCCAGGACTTACCTTAGACACCACTGTATTTGCACATACGTTTTGCAGGTTACAAATGCCAACTTCTGCGCTTTTTAAATCTCTCATGGGAAGTAAAGGTTCCCTATGCTGTCTGAAAGTGCACAGAAGCCTCTACCTTGGGCACCCCAAAACTGAATTAGGCTTGATATTTAAAAACTTAAAATAACATGGAGAAAGCTAAATCAAAACAGACAGGAAGAAAGGGTTAGTTGCCATGAAAACCAGACTAATCCTGAACTGCATTGATTGTAGTAAGATTATCATTAGGAAACAATTAGCAACACCTACACCAAATAAAATGAATTTCTAAACAACAGGTAGTAATAACAAAATAGGCCCCTCCGCCAAGAGTCATTAGAAGGTAAAGGAGGATTATCCACAAAGAGAGGATTAGAAAAAAGAGAAACCCCTGATGCAGCAAAGGAAGTCCCAGCAGGCCGGCTGGCTAGATCGAAGCAATAATCCTGCATGTCTTCAAGGAAATAATAAAAGTAAAAAGAAAGATCCAGGCTAATGAAAGAACCCCTTTGCATGATACACTGCTCCGTGGATAAATGAGTGTACCTTTAAACAATTGTTTCTAGCAGGCAAACAAAAAAGAATCAGTTCAGTAACATTTAAAGAGACCCAGGAACTGATAATGCCAGCTTTGGACCTGTATAACTCCACTGGCTTCTTGATTTCTACTAATATAAGTAGGAGGAGAATTTGGACTGTACGGTACGGTACAGTGTGCTACAGGACAAACTGTTGCTCACTGCAGCTCTGGCTGCCAGGAGGCATTCAAAAGAAACCAACGGGTATCTTTGGGTTTCTTAGATTTATTTTTCCTCAGAAATGTTTTAGATCCCAGTTATTTTCTTGCCTTAGTACTATTCATTGTTCCATCTACTTAACACAGGGAAGTGTGAAAGTTTGACTGCTACTTGATGACTTCCTATGCTTTCCTGAGGCAGCATGGCTATGGCAATAGGTATGCCCACCTTAGAGAGGGTGGGACAGTAGTTCAGGGACCAGAGGCCAGGTAGGGGGACCCTCTTCTTTCAATGAGACTTTTCAGCCACAGCTGGTATGGCTTAGCCAGGTGTTGAGTGTGATGCATTAGACTTCAGGGATCTGCTCTGAACCTGCCTCACTTCTCAGTGTCACTAGAGCTGTCTCAGCAGAACGCAGGGATCTACCCCAGCACATGGCAGTTTCTCTACTGTGTCGGGTTTGTTAGCTGAGCATCTCAGATCCAAGTTTTCCTTAGAGGAGTCTCAATAACATTTCAGGCTCGTAAGCACAAGCCCGGGACCCGATTTGGCTAGCACTTGCCGTGTGCCCCAGTCCTGCATCACCAAACCCAAGGCGTCACCCTGGAGCTCCCTGACCCCGACAGAGCTTCCCCGGCCTCTCGCAGCCCAGTATCCGGCATGCCCAGGGCTGTGGCAACGAGAACAACCTGTGGCTCTCTCCCGAAACAGACCCTGCTCTTCGGGGCTGCTCCAGGAGATGGCACCATTGCAGCACCCAGCACAGCCCGGCTTTTCTCTCCTCCCTGGGGGCTGTCGTTTCATGTGAAACTCGAAGACGTGAAGCAAAAGCCAAGGGCAGGCACCAGGGAATTTCGCTCAGCGTGGTGAGGTCAAGTTTACCTGGATGTAAAGGTGTTTCATGCAGAGGAGGTTAAGAAATGTCTGTAGAGAAAGTGGTCAAATCGCCTGGATTTTGTACCACAAGTGGCTCAGACCCAGAAGAGCAGGGTTGCACCTGACATAGGTCACTCCGCAAGGTGCAGGGAGGGTGAGTGGGTTATCTCCCCATGATATCGTCCGTTTGTGTGCCTATACGTGCTTTTCCTAAGGTCCCAAATCACACTGTGGTGATTGAGACTGCAGAGCAGCTGAGGACGTTATTGTCTCTGCCTGCTTGTTACTGCACTGCTGCTGGAGGTTGTTATCTGAACACTGTCACAGAGCATTCCTGCCCAGATCCCCCATGGACTGCTGCAGCGTATGGGAGCTGGCTTGGGCTGTTCTTCTATAGAGCTTGGCTCATGGCCCCAGAGCTAAGAGGAGATGTACTACATAGCCAGCAAACCCCACAATGCCTATAAAGAAGAATGATCGTCCGATTAACAGTGATGCTAGGCTTTAAGCTTGTTTTCTCTGCATGCCCAGTGAACCATAAGCTATGCTACAGAGGGCTATGCTAAGAAAAACTCCTGTATCTCTAGACTTCCTGAGACCCTCACTAAAATCTCCTCCAGGTGAGCTGTCTTTTTACACCCACGTTCATGTGCATGGGAGGAGAGAGCAATCTAGGGAATACGCAATTCCGCCCTCGGGCAAAAGCTTTGTCAGTCTTGACAAGGCAGAACTTCCTGGAAATTTCCTCCCACTCTGCTCCCTCCCTGTGGTTTCTCCCGGAGGAGGGGGCAACCAGGCCTATTAATTTATTTAACACCAGATTGCTCAAAAAGAGGTTTGAACTGCCTGTACAGGGACAAGTAGGTTTCATTACCTGTAGAGGCTCACATTTCAGAGGAGCTTGAATTGTTACGGTTTGAATGTTTGATAGTATAATACTAATTATTTCTCCGTAAGGTACACCAACAGGTCTGGTTGTGAAAGGCTGTATATTAATGCACAGTAACTACGTTTCTCTGGAGGGGGTTAAACAAAACTGTAACTAGGGTCAAGCTATGTCTTTGCCTCCATGTGCTAAAAAGTGGCCATACCTGCTTAGATTTTAATTACAAATTAATCAAACAAAAATATGATACCTTTTGCGCTGAAGGGGTAATAACTAATTTTGAAGCTGACTAAAAATATCTAAGATGGGAACATTATAATGCTAAAGGTTACTACAGTTTGCCTTTGAAAACATACCTGATAAGATCCTTCAGTGGAAAGTAAACATCAATGATCAGGAAAGAATGGCATGGCAGAGTGAACTTATTTTTACACCTTCTCTCTTTCTGAAGGTTTAGATAATTTCCTGGAAAGGGCTATTAAGCCAATATTTTTTTTCTTAGTAAAGATTGACAAGTTTCTGGAGCTTGTCTATAGTTGCACTAGTTTCTGGGAAGGAGAGATAAGCCCTTTCCTACTTGCCAAACAATGAAGGCAAACAAAGCGGTATTCTGCAGGAAGCAAAAGGCTTTCTAAAAGCCATGTTTTATTTGTTTGGCCCAAGGTAGTTGCCTGCTAGACCAAGCAAGCAAATACATCTTGCTCATGTTTCTCTATAACCCATGTTCCAGTGCAAAGTATAGGCATTAAAGTGTGGGTACACAACTGGTTTGAGGGTGGCTGGTCTTTTCTGTTATGGGAAAAGATTGGTGTGGCGATAATGCTGGAGATAAGTCACACTGATAAGGCCCTCAAAGGTTTTCTTTCTGCCTAGTCCCCAGCCAGGGGAATACCTTACAAAACAGTCACCTCTTGAGATATGCAACATTGGATGGTGGTGACTGCAATGTGCCATTCCTTCTTCTGGGTATCAAACCCACGTTAAACATGATGCCTCCTGAAAAGAAGTGGAGCCTTCCAACAAATGAGTGAAAATCTCCCAGAAATGGGCAGGGAGCAAAAGGTGGAGATGCTGGCTAGAACCTGTGAGTCTGAGATGACTCTTGAAGGAACTCTGCCAAAGGACTCATTAAACTTTGTTTTAGCAACATGCTTTATGCCAATACAAATCTTCGTGCCTCCTAATCTGTTCCACACTTTGCTTTATTAGGCTAGGCAGCTTGCAGACAGGTAACTCAGTTCTGCTTCAGCAGAGCCAGAACTCATGCTTCTTTGAACAGTGCTGAATGACTTCAGCATGTTAGCTGTGACATGCTTTGTCATTGAAGATCACCTTGTGCCCTTATTGCTCAACAAGCTCCACTGTAAAAGAAAATGCACCTTATCACTACAAAGACCAGAAGGAAAATGTTTGCAGTATGACAGCTGCCACACCATCTAGTTATTTTGAAGGAATTTTCCTGAGAGGCTCTCCTGTGAGCAAGGACATCCCCAGCAGACAAATTTGAATTTCCTCTAACCATAGGTTTGACAGTGCCAAGCGATTTTGAGAAGACTTATTACTTTAGCTCTGGTTGTCACCAACTTCTCTTTGCTGGGATGCAGCTTCTTGGCCTGCCAAAGCCCCACTTTCAGTCCAGCTGTTACCCTCCCAATCATGGAAGTATTGCTACCAAGAACCAATATGAGACGGAAAAGGAGCATTGGGCTGATGCACTACTGTGTCAGGAGGGAAGTGATCAGTGGAGACAGGAAGGAAAAACTAGCTAGGCTAGGCCAGTCCTGCTTTCCTCACATCCTACCAATGAAGAGAGCTCCTGCCCTGCCAGTCACACCAAGGAGAACAAGACAAGACAAGATGGAACTGAACCAAATCTGCATAAGGAAAAGGAGAGTAAGGCTAGTGCTTGTGCCAACTTGTCCCTTCCATTCTCTGTGTCACTGCAGGGAAATAGCTTTTCCCTTTGTGTTTCTGCCTGTCTCTAAGGGAGGTAGTACTTGAGACTGAATATTTCACGTCAGCCAATCGTCTGGTTCCACAAAGATGGCAGGGGTGTTTGTTCCTCAGCCATCACCTGGGACCTCACTTTCTTCACACAGAGTAGGTGCAGAGCCTGTTGTGTTGATCACCCACTGTGGCATGTCAGCAAAGGGCTCCCCTTCTGTCCTGAGGGACTTGGTGGATTCGGTGATTGACTGTTTGAAGCAGGAGCTTCAGAAAGAAATCTAAGCATGGTGATCTGTCGCTCCACGTTCTGTCAATCACCATGAATATATGATTTTTAACTGTGTTGCCAGTTGCCTTGAGGTCTTATCTTGTTAGGCTTTGTTTAAACATGCAGGACGTTTTGTCCCTGTCACAAGGAGCTCTCTAGCAAAGCTGACATGTAATGCTATAATATGTAAGCAAAGCATGGACCAACCAAAAGATACACCACAGCTCTCTTTGGCTTTTTGATTGTGTTCTAATTTCAATTAAACTGTTAAACAGGTGAGAGGTGTGTACAATTCACCTTAATGACTACTTTACTCTCATCTGAAGAATGAAGCCAAGTTTATTTATAATGAGCTCACTTCTGTAACAGCTGAGGGGAAAAAAAGAAGAGAAAGATCTTCACAAATATCAGAGAGTCTTAAATACAGAATACTTTCCTAATTGTACTAGCATATCTCTCATAGACACACCTTTGAAGTCATGGGGCTAATGGATTAACTGTTTGCATTTAATAAAGATAGGGTTTGATCCAGAGCATCTTTGCACTGGTATAGTGGAGAGGATAATTCTAGTTACCAATACATAAAAACAAAAGGAGAGGGGTTACTCCTATAACAGAATCTATTTTACTTCTTGACTCTCTTGAGCCCCAGTGATACACTGGTTGAGCAGGAAAAGATTTTTGATATACAACAAATTATGGGGAGTTTGATTTTTATAAGACAAGATGGGTGGAATCCTATTGCTGGACCTTGTTTTGGTCAAAGAAAGCACGCACAAACTTTTTCACAAGACCCTGACCACTAGTGAAGTCAGCAGTGTAAATAACGTTTAGGGCTGTGGTTAAGCACCTAGTGCTTGGGAGCAAAACAAAGTTAGATGTGATGTGATAGATGTGTCAAAAGATTCCTCTTGTGCTGTACATCCTCTCCTTGCCCCAAAGGTGAAATCATGGTGTCACAGGAGCACAACTGCAGTCAGGACATCTGTTGAATCTGTAACTCTTCCTTTCATCTGCACTTACAGATACCTACATATTTCTTTTCTTAGACTATGAGGGACAGAATTACCCCTAGCACCAAGCACTGCTTAGGTACTGTGTGAGCTCTTGCAGGCTTCTTGCACTTGATGCTGTTCGTGCTTCTCAAAACGTACTCCTACAACATTGTTAGACTAACAAAGGAAGTCTGTGTGTTTTTGTAAGAGCTTTTTCTTTGTTTTAATTTTAAAATGACTTGAAGTGATCACAGGAGGCACTTCCAGCTCAGTGGGTTTAAAATGAATTGATATTAATTTCCTTAGTAGACTTTTTTTCAGGTTTTCTATAGTAGAACAGAAATGATCTTGATCTGTGTCACTTTCACACGCAAAAGATACAAGTCCCTAACACGCTCTCAGGAAGCAGATATTCCTTCTCATGAAAGCTATGAGAGTTTGAAACTATTCTAGGAAGATGGTGTTGAAAATTCTTTTATGGTGGAGTTCAATAAGCATGTTAAAAGAGGGAGTATGACTGCCATGGATGACTATAAAAGCAAGGAACAGGAACGCCTACCTCTGAAACCCTGCATTTCTAATTGAAATGAATTGAAATGAAATTCTTGAGAATTTTTCCTGTGTGTGGTGAGAAGACTTATCTACTCCTTTAGTAGCTGAAGGGTGGATAAAGTCCTGTAAAAAAATTCATTCAAATAAGCTAATTCCACTGGGGCACTCTGCAGCCTTCTGTTTGCAGTCAGTGATAAAGCATAGAACAAATACAGGCAGGTTGTGTCTATCAGATGCTGAGCACTGGAATGAGTCTTACTCTCTTGGTCATAAGGCACAAGAGATGGTGGTAAACACTTTTGTCAGGTCTATGGCTCTAGACAACTCTTCCTGAGGGAAGGAATATGTTTATGGTTCCTTGCTGAGCTAGAGGCATGGGTAACACTGCTCACTGACAGCAAAGCCCATCACAGTACAGTCACAGGCTGCACTCTCAGCAAGACCCAGGATGCCTGTGAGTGAGCCTAGCCATTTTGCATGAGTAGATGATACTTCTGGAGCTGCACTAGGAGCTTGGCTTGGCCCCCCCAGTTTTAACAAACAGAGTCATTGAAAAGGGTCAGAAGTAGCAGATGCTCGGCCAGATTGGTACAGGTCTCTGTCTTGGAAGTGGTCAGTCACTCCCTAAGCCCCTAGTTATGGATTTTTGCTGGTGGGAATTATTGCTTTTGTTCACTTGCAGGTGGCAAAACCAGGGCAGTGTTCCCAAAATAATTGCAGGCTTTCAGTGAGCTGCTGTAGGGACACAGATTGCATAGGAGAACCTGTTATCTGCTTCCCTCTGGAATATGCCAGCAGGAAAGGACCTTACTCAGATGCTGCTCAAGTGTTGTCACAGGCTTGATCTATGGACAATTGCCAATCTGCAGCTTCCAAACGCCAATACATAATACCTGAGACACAACTTTGCATGCTGGTCATCTTCTACTGCGTAATCCTTCGGGGTGGGATAGAACTGCAGATGAATGGTGCTGGCAGAGTGTCACTCAATGACCCTGCCCAACTTATGAGAGAAAGAGTAAAGTGCTAGTGATGCTGCTCTTCTAGAATTGTGCCAGCAGGTGGTAAATGCACCTCAAGAATTTAGACTGCAATGGAAAGCAATGGAAACAGCACCCTAAGCATTCCAAGAAGTCAGGAAGCTTTTCAGGAAGACTCTGCTCAGTAGAAGTCACAGATTGTTCTCCCAGCTTTAGAATGTCAAAGGGGACTGGCAATTGGTAGGGACATAGCAGATATTTTGAGGAAATTTATTCCAGGCCAACTTTGTTAAACCTGAAGGATGTTAACATGGGTGATCTTCTGCCAGATTACAGAACTGACATAAGCCTCAGAAAGAAATTGAAATGATTACATAGGAGAAAGAATTGGGAAGTGAACCACCTAGAGAATGTGAATGAAATAGAGTATTGCCGGAAGTTTCTAGGGTTTTTTTCATCCACTGGAACCATGAAGAGAAAGGTCAGATGACCCTATCTCAAGGGATGCAAAAGAACATTTCCTCTGAAGAGAAAATTCAAAGCTCATTTCTTGGAAACAATAAGATGAATTAGCAGATCAAGGGAGGTTCTTCTCCCCCTCTACTCTGCACTGGTGAGGCTGCATCTGGAGTATTACGTCCAGTTCTGGGCCCTTCAGTTCAAGAAGGACACAGAGCTGCTGGAGGGTGTCCAGCATAGAGCAACAAAGATGATGAAGTAGAGCACCTCCCTTATGAGGAAAGGCTGAGGGAGCTGGGTCTCTTGAGCTTGGAGGAGGCTGAGGGGTGACTTCACTAATGTCTATAAATATGTGAGGGATGGGTGTCAGGAGGATGGAGCCAGGCTCTTCTCAGGGTCCTCTGATGACAGGACAAGGGACAATGGGTGCAAGCTG
This sequence comes from Upupa epops, assembly GCA_013397515.1. Taxonomy (NCBI): domain Eukaryota; kingdom Metazoa; phylum Chordata; class Aves; order Bucerotiformes; family Upupidae; genus Upupa; species Upupa epops. The sequence continues at coordinate 1,360,101 of VZRI01008070.1, read as the reverse complement.
GAACAGAGGAGGTTCCATATAAATATCAGAAGAAACTTCTTCCCAGTGAGGGTGACAGAGCATTGGAAACAGGCTGCCCAGAGGGGTTGTGGAGTCTCCTTCTCTGTAGACATTCAAGACCCACCTGGATGTGTTCCTGTGTGACTTGGTCTAGGTGATCCTGCTGTGGCAGAGGGATTGGACTAGATGATCTTTCAAGGTCCCTTCTGATCCCTTATGATTCTATGAATATCTGGGGAAGTAGTAGGGAGAAAGGTATTTCCCATATCCAACTGAAGTGATCCAGCTCTGTGGATGCTGGAGAATTTACTTGAGGAGGAATTAGCTGAAGTTAACATAGCCTCCTCTGGGCCATTTGGAAGCAGCCATTCATCAGAACAGGCTGAAATACAGCTAGGAAAGAATAAAATAAGAATACTGTAATATTAAAAAAATACATGACACCTCCAAAAATTAAGAAAGAATTTTGAGGGTAATTTGCAAAACATTGATGTTCACCTTGACCTGAAACTTGCAGAATTACATTAAGAAAATGATGCCAGGGAACCTCTCATAAAATTGTCACATGGATTTTTTGCTGCAACAGAAGCATACTGGAAAGGAAAATATCTCCTGTTAGGAAGCCAGAAGCTAGTGTGCATCCACTGTGTAAGTACAGCTTGCTGTCTAATTAGTGTAATGGAGAACAGTAATCCTGGCTCATCTACTTTATGAATGAGTTGAAACAAAACATCGGTTTGCAATATGAAACAAGAGAAATTCTCAGCAATGCAACCTTACTGGTAACCCATTCCTCCCTCACAGCTCTTTTTGAGGAACTAACAGAGGATGGGGAAAGTTTTCTTAGACACTGTCAGACTTCGATTAACAACAAGCGAGATGGCTCAAGCAATTGTAAGCAAAACACGCGAGTCCTTCACCTGGCAGTGCTCTGTATGGAAATGGAATCTACAGAGCCTGAGAACATCAGAAATTTTCCTTCCTCAAGGAGTCACTTAACAAACTTTCATCTATGAGATTCCCAGCCAGCAGCTGGGATGAGAGAAAATGTGCAAACCTGGAGAAGCGAAGATCACCACCACCACCTCCCCCCCCACCAAGAAACTAAGCGGAGTTGAAAAGTGAGGTGGGGTGAGGGAGCCAGACCCTGAAGTCCGGAGTGGTGATCTGACCTCTTAACTCTTTTCTCTCCTTTTCCCCTTTTCCTCTCCTCTATTTTCTGAGTTAGGCATCTATTTTCTGTACCCTCTGCATCCAATATTGGGTAATTTTGGTGATTGTCTGTGCTGTTTGAGTTCAGAATATGGTAATCATAGACTCATTAGGGATCAGAAGGGACCTCGAAAATCATCTAGTCCAATCCCCCTGCCACAGCAGGATTACCCAGACCAAGTCGCGCAGGACTAGTTTCAGTAAACTTTCATGTAAACCTGTGGATTAAGTCTCCTTAATTTGACCCCAAGTGAATCTATGAGCCTGAGTCACCCCCTTTTCTTAAGACCAGGATGTGGCAGATACCATTCAGGCTACTATTGCAAGAGAATAACCTGAGGCATCATTTTCAGTTGGTAGCTAAGATTAACACAACTTTGCCCTCAGCCTCACCCATGAGCCAATTCGTTGCAACAAACTCCGTGTGTAAGCAAGAGTTTTGAGATGGGTGTGTGGAAAAATCAAGGTAGCAGGATCACTTGTGCTTTTGGTGCTGCATTTGGTCCCACTGACATCCTACCCTCTGAGCACAAATCATCATCACCATCAGCAACTTTGGAGCTAGCTTTTGAAAATACTCTCTGAGCTGATCATAGCCAGCTTGAAAAACTACTAGTTTTGGGTTTTTTTAATTGAAGTTATTTTTCTTGGGTTTGTTAGTAGAATATGTAATACGAAAGCCTGGGTTCAACTTAAGGCAGTTCAGTATCTGTAGCTCTTTGCAGATATCTTTGAGAGAACTGTTTTGTCCTGAGCACTATTCATGAGGCAATTGTGTGTGGATCCATACAGCTATTAGAAACTAAAATGGAAAATATCAAAGCACCAAAAATAGTGACTGAAGATGCCAATGAGTTAATAGTCAGGGAACACAGCTCCTGGACAAGCGTGACCACAAGTAAATCTTAGACTTGTTGTTTTCCTCTATACCTTCTGAGATGGTGATTTGCCCTGCACAGCTGAACAGATCTTGGCCTTTCTTTTTCACTTACTAGAGGATTTGCAGAGCAGGAAAAGAGGATTACAATTCCTCTCAGCAGAAAGTAATCCTTTTAAGTTAGGTATGTCAGCATTCATTGAGAAGTGTGGGAAAGTGCGTGCTACTTAAAATGCTTGACAGGTCTCAGAGAAACATGGTGGCAGGAAGATGGGAGCAAAGCCCCAGTCGAGATTACAATGGCACCCAAATTAAAGACTGTTGGAGAGAGCAGTGAAAACACAGCTCAGGAGAAAGAATTGATTTTAATGTTTATTCAACGTGGTAAATTCGCAGTGTTGAAGTCCAGGCTTATACCCTAGAGTGGGATTTGTTCATGTGAAACCAAGGGCAAACAAATTTTGTCCTTACAAGGCCACTTCAGAGAGATGGTGGTCTCTACAAGTGAACATTGTAGCTGATATATACTGATGAGTTTCTAACTCCTGCAGTACCTTTTTATTCTGTCCAGAAAGGTCTAGTCTGATTACAGTAGTCACACTGAGCCCAAGACAGAACTCATGAGTTTTGTTGTATGGTTTAGGAGTCCAAAGACATGGACTTTAATCAGCAACCCTCTCATGGGATGATGAGCAACATCAGATGGACCTCATCTGAGCAGCTAATGAGATCCTACTGACAAGGCAGCAGCACAACAGCACTTTTAATAATGCAACATAAAGAGTAATAGCTGACACAAAGAGCTTGAAAATGCTGTGAAGGAGAATGATTGTGAAAGTACAAAATTAAGTAGAAATTTAACAGAAGAGAAAGAGAAGCAAAGCAACAAATTGCATAAGATAGCACATGATATTATCAGGCTGTTAATAATGTATTTGCAATAGCATAATATCTGCACATCTCTAATGGAACATGATTTTATTCACTTTAATTTATCACAGGACAGTCAACATTTAGAATCTGTTCTTCATAATCTAGAAAGCGTCTTGACAACTTTCAATAAATTAAGGCCTTCATAAGGCAGACTGCTGGGACAAGTGAAAGAATCAAAAACAAAGGGTCAGCAGCAGAACACACAAAATGCATGTCTTTTGGGAGCATATTGCACAGTAGATCTTTCTTCTTTCCTGTTTTAACAAGTCCACATTTCAGTTTTGCTGATATCATACACTATTGCTTTATTTTGTCCCCTACTGTATTCCCTCTTCCCTGCCTCATCCTCAAAGCTTATTTCTGCAGCTTAAGTGACAATGGCGGTGCCAATATAGCAGATATTGAAGTGCAAACCCATATTTAAATGGCCTGCTTTGGCTAAATGGGCCTTTCTTTGGATACAACTACTTTCCTCACATTCCCTTCTTACAAATGCTTGCCACATGGCTGAAATATAAAGGCTTGGAAGTCTTTACACCTTGTGATATGGTGAAGATCAGATACCACGGTAGTCTTGTTTCCACATTTTAGGGTGGCTGTTAAAAGTGGGGCAGAAGAATGACTGTTTCTCATCTGTCCTTCACTTTGCTATGAAAACTTTTCCCTGACTTTTACTTTAAGGCTATATTTACATCATGGTATTTAAAGTACCCAGTCAGATCTGGGAATGCATCACAGTAGGCAGGTACACAATGCATTTTGGAGCTCTCTTCTAAATTGAAATGTAGATATATCTTTTAATGCACCAGCAGAATGTATTAAAATAGTCAAATTCTGAATTTAGTTTTAGCATGGCAATTCACAACTGGGTTTGAGGGCAAGTTACAGAGATTCCTCTGATTTGCTTTTATCAATGCCAAAAATGTTATAGGGAGTATCATGGGTTTATTTCAGCTGTAGTATGGGGGCAAGTGAAATTCTTGCTGTTCCATTCTAATCTTACAGATGAGGGGACTTGTGGACGTTCACCCGTGTGCTGCTAGACAGAATGCTGGGTGTGAAACATGTCCCCAGACCTTATCCTGAGATCTGGTTCAGATATAGACATTGAATGTCCTGTTTTCTTAAATCCCAGAGAGAGCATGCTGAGAGGGCTCTTGATCTGTGAGCCACACACAGAGGCCATCATCCAGAGAGGGATGATGAACAGTTTGCAACCCATCAGAGGAGCTGAGCACTTGTAGCATTGCCAAGATGTACGATGCTTCTCAGGCCCACTGAGGAAGAAATGTTCAGACATAAGAACAGGAAAAGGAAAACGAATCATAAGAGTTAATTACAATCACATTAGAATGTGCACTGTTCCATTACCAAAGCTGCAACAGGAAATTACCATCTCAACAGGTTTCTGCCAGACCTGCTTCACATTGCATCAGATAAGTGAATCTCAGAATCACTTAAGTTGGAGTCCAATCATTAACCAATGATTAATTAACCACTGCTAAGCCATGCCCTTAAGCCTCAGGGATACACGACTTCTGTGCAGATCCAGGGATGATGACTCTACCTCCTCCCTGGGCAGCCTGTTCCAACGTTTAATGATCCTTTCAAACAAGAAGTTTTTTCAATGTCTAATCTAAACTTCTGGTGCAACTTGAAACCATTTCATCTTGCCCTTTCACTCGTCACTTGTGACCAACACCCACCTCTGTACAACCTCCTTTCAGGTAGTTGCAGACAGCTGTAAGGTCTGCCCGCAGCCTCCTTTTCTTCAGACTGAACGTGGCACTTAGTGCCACGGTCTAGCTGTGGTGATATTAGGTCCCAGGCTGGACTTGATGATCTCAGAGGCCTTTTCCAGCCTAAATAATTGCATGATTCTGTAAACAGCCCCAGCTCCCTGAGCCGCTCCTCATAAGGGCTGTTCTTCAGAGCCCTCACAAGCCTGATGCCCTTCTTTGGACCTGCTGCATCACCTCAGCGTGACAGCGGGACTCGGGAAGCTGCGCATCCTCACCCCATCAGTCATCTGCGGGAGCATCGCTGCTCCAGGGGCAGCTTCTCCCGCGGAACTCCCGAGTAAGCGTAACGTGCAGCGCCGCCTCTCGTACCTCCCCGGTGCATGAAGTGACACATCTCTCAAGTTTTTAATAAAAATTAAACCTCTTGGTAGCTGCCGCCCCGTGTGGGTAAGTGCGGGGGGAAGAACCTGAGATACTGTGAGGCAGCGCCCGAGGCAGAAGCTCCGCAGCGGCTCCCCCAAAGGCTCTTCCCCAGCCCAGCCGGGCGCCACGACTCCTTCGGTTCTCATCCCACCCTTCCCGCCGCCGCCGGACGGCTCCACCCCCATCTCCCCCGCTCCTCCTTCCTCCCCCTCCTCCTTCTCCCGCAGCAACGCGGCGACTCTTCCCGCCATGGTGCGGCGCGGCCGGCGGCGCCGGCGGGGGGTATCGGCAGCGGCGGCGGCATCTGCGGGTCGCGGCAGGGTGAGTCGAGCCCCGGCTGTGTGGGGCGAGCGGACACAGCCGGGCTGTGGGGAACAGGCCCCGTTTGTCGCTTTCCCGGGGCAGCGGCGGACCTTTGTCTGGTCCCCGTGGAACGGCGGCGCGGGGGTCGGGAGAGTCTCCCGCCGAGAGCGACGGGCCTTTGTCCGGTGCCCGCCCCAGTGCACCCGGTCTCCGGGAGCACCGTGGCGGCCTCCCTTCCCGTTCGCCCTATCCCATCCCGGCCCGCCGGGGGCCTCCACGTGGCGCGGGGCACGGGAGCTGCAGAGCTCCGGATCGCCTTTGGGGACAAGTCTTTCGGTGCTGGGACCCGCGGCGGCCGCGATGGAGGGTGATGGGCTGCGCGTGGCTTCTTGGGGAGGAGCTTTGCTAATGAATTAGCTTTGTTAATGCTTGGATGCATCATAGTGTGGTACGGGGCTGGAGCGACGGTGTGTTGGGGTCGTAGAAGAGTTGGTTAGGAGCTCTGCCGTCTCAGGAACTTTGATTTCCACGCCTTCGTGGCCTCAGGCTGTGCGTTGGCACTGTGGAGATCGTACTGCAAAACAGTGTGGGAGGAACCTGACTGACATGGTACATCATCAGCTAGCGGCACTTGATCTTAGCGCCACTAAGATGATGAGGAACTGAAGCATCTGCCTGAGACATGGTTGAGAGAGTTGGGTCTGTTTAGCCCAGAAAGCAGGAGATTGAGGGGAAATCTGAGCAATGCTTACAGGTATCTGAAGGACGAGTGTCAAGAGGATGGGACCAGAGTCAACCTGTTACTGAGCACCACCAAGAAAAGGGGCAGTGGGTACGGAGAGGAACATTGCAGACTCAATTTAAACATGAGAAACTTTTTCCACAGTGAGAATAACAGAGCACTGTAACAGGCTGTTAAAGTAAGATTAAGCTTTTCTCTCCGGAGACATTCAGAACGCACCTGGATATGTTTCTGTGTGATCTTTTTTAGGGAATTCTGCTCCAGGAGTGGATTGGACTAGATGATCATGAGAGGTCCCTTCCAACTGCTCCCATGCTATGATTCTGGGGCTATAATGAGAGGCTCATAAGGACTAAAAGGGTGCATGCACATTATGTTCCTTTTAAGGGTCGGCAGATGGGAGTCTGTAGCCTACTATTTCCTATGGGGTCTTGTTTTTGTATGAGCAAGGCCTTCTGCTGGTTCTTGCTCCTCGTTGTGACACACTGGTGAGTGGTGGGTTCAGTCTTGGGTCAGCTAGAAGAACCTTGTGTCGAAGGTTTCCTTGTTCCAAAGTCATGGATCATCTGCTGACTCTGGCAAGTTAGTGAGTGCATGTCCCCTTTGAAAACAATTGCCAGGGAAGTCAGCAGTGCTGCATTGTTTTCAATCTCAAGACATGCAGTTCTGTGCCCCATTACATGTCCTTGCACAACAGTTTTGGTACCTGGAGCTCGGTGGAGGGCTGCTGGCAAACGTTGCATTAACACCAGAGAATCCTGGACACTGCCAGTCCAGCATGAAGAGGCAACATGTTGCATGCCTGTGGTGTTGTACCAAAGTGCTTTTCTTGGAAAGGTTGGGAAGTAATTAGGCACCACCACACATGAAGGAGATGCTCTTGGAATATGTGAATTAATTCAGAAATAGTTGTTACTGCTGTTTCGATCACTGAGAGATACTATAAAAGATGACATCAGCGGGCAGGATGTTTGGACTGTGTTCACATGCTGGGATTCCATTATTACCAGTGTGTTTGAAAAGTATGGGATAGTTTCCAGGTAGGCGTTGCCCATGGAAGATAACATTTTAATGATTTGCCATCTGATTATGGTACTTGGGTGTTCTTTGCCTTAGGACAAAGTAGTTTGATGGGTTTTAGCTTATTTAATCATCGGTTTAAATAAAGCATGTAGAAATCATACTCTTCTGAAAATAGCTGAGTTTACTAAAATTTCATGGAGTACTTAAGTTTAGCAGTGGCTTGACTAGGGTGAAAATTAACTTTTTTCAGGAGCAGGAGGAATTACCCTGAAAACCCCAGGAACTGTTACAGTATTGGATCCATCTTCACCCTCAGTGGAATCCATGTGGCACTGAAACTTAGCTTGCCTTTTACTCTGCTGCTGTTTGTACCAGGAATGTACTTCACCATTCAGAAGGTTTTAGGTTTTTGTACTGTGATGCTCTTGAGAAATAGTGGACATAGTCTGGGATCTTCCTTGCCTTCCTAGATTTCCTTGTTGCCTCCGAATCTCAGGCAGGTTGAATGGTTTTGAGAGTCCTGTCTAGTTGTGTGATTTTTCCACACCCTTTCCATTTTGCCTCTGACTGTCTTTAACATGTTTGGACGATGTTTAAAATTAAGTTTTCACACAGTACCGCCTGCCATTATTCCAGTGGAAAGACTAGGATCTTGACTTACAAATAGTTTTGGGTTTTTGGTTTGGCATTTATCTGCATTCTGGTTGGGGCCCTCTCTTCTTGTAGTGCTGCCTGTAATTGTCTGCCTGCGAGCATTTCCCTGTTGGGTTGATATTTTGGGGCTAGGAGCCAAATCCAGTGCCTGTAACCCTTGGGTAAGTGTGCCTTGGGCTTGCCTGCACACTGAGCCCGGCACAAGTTGAGAGCTTTTCCAGCATGAGTTGAAGGTGTGATTTTGCACGGGTTTGGTTTCTGTAAGTTTTAGATTAAACTGGCCTTGTTAACTGAAGCGAATAAAGGGCAGATTTGAACTCTGCTTCAGATTAGAATGTCTATACATTGTGCAAACTTGAATGAGTGGAACACAGCCTAGCTGATGTAATTTTTTCAGTGAGGAGCAAAGATGGAGAGATACATCTAGCCTTGCTTTCTCACGCAGTATGTTCTTCTGATACATCATTGTCAGAGAATACTGTGCTATTGTGACAACTGGCATTGAAAATTATATGCACAAATAGCTCTTAAATATTAAATATGGTTGACAGTGGCGTGCACATAGCTCTGGTGCTTCCCACTGAAGCTGTGGGTGTGCATACGGACAAGGGCAAATGTTGTCTGGAAGTTGTGTCTGCTTTGGCTTTGATTATCAAGAAGGTTGCTTTCTCATTTAAAACACAAGAATTCTTTTGACATGGAAAGTAAAACAGCTCAGCCTAGACTTTTCTTTCTCTCCTTGCCTAACTTGACATTTCATGGGGATGGCACTTGGAAGGACCTGATAAGGACTTCAGGTGCCTTACTTTACCCTCACTCATGTGGGTGCATCACTGGAACAGGTCTGCCATCGGTTGCTTTGTGACAAATCTGTCAGGCCCCATGAGCTGCCTTCTGGTTCTGTGGGAATGGGGACAAGTGCTGGTGGTATTTTGTCAAATGTAGAGAAAGGGAACTGAGAGATAGGGATGTGCTGAGCTTTGATCTTTCACTGAAAATATATAGTTGGGGTTGGTAACTCTGGCAGTTGTTGGAATTTATGCTGTGTGGAACAGGGAATGTTTTCAGCTGCTTTGGAAAATTACCTTGTGGGTGTTTTAAACAGTAAGTGTACTTTATGTGCAAAAATAACTGAGCTCAATAGGTCCACAGCTTCCTACTAGAAGTAAAATTCTTGACTTTTTCAGCATCTGTGAATTACTTAGAGCTTTTACTAGATGTTTGGTTCTTGGCTTAGATACGTGTCTCACAGCACTGCAGCATTTCAGCAGACCATTGTGCCTGAACTCATGGCCTGTTCATGTTGAAATATTTTCCCTGAGTGAGCTTGAAGTGTTCATGACCTCTCTGCCTTCCTGCCTTTTCTTAGGGGTTTAGTGGCAAAATATCCTCTCTTGAAGTGTCTGTATCTTTCAAGTTTTGCCAGTTTTGTTTAAGCAACTATGCATTTCCTGGCTTGGCGTATGCATCCTTATTGCCAGAGTTACAACACTGGGCTCTCATGCAGAGTGTAAATTGGAAGTTAAAAATAGAATCACAGAGTCACATAGAATCTCTTAGATTGGAAGAGACCTCTGAGAACATCAAGTGCTCCCATCTCTGTGAACAGAAGTGTCTGTGGCTTCCAGGACTACACTAACAAACCAACCCATTATGGTGTTTGGTGCGAACTCCTCTCAGATGTTTGTCTGCTGATGGCAGTGGGCTTCAGCTGAGAATAAACCACCTGACTTGTGATTTCATGTGCATCATAAATAGTGTTGATGGGTGAGTTGTTCCCTGAGGGTGTGCTTTTCAAACTCCTGGAGTGTGTTCACCTTGTATGTGTCAGCTGTTGCCTGTCAGTTACCAAAGGAGGAAGAAGGCTCTGCAGAGCAAGTGGCAAGCTTAAGTGTCTTTGAAATTCCACTTTAAGTTAGTTAATTGCTTTAGTATTTGGGAGTGTATAAAGATGGAAAAAGGTCTTCTGCTGGGAAAGATTTCCTTTTTCTCCTTTGTTCAAAATCGGGAATTACATCCCTGTAATAGCTCCTCTGGTATAGATGCAGAAGTGAAAGATGAAGAAATTAGTTAGGCACACAGCAGTAACTTGGCTGCACAATAGCACATGAACTAATGTGGTGACTCCCAGAGCCGTGAAGCTTGCAGCTCCTTGTATGTGTTTCTGTTAAAATACATGGTGCTCCATTTTTAACGCTGCTCTGTACTGAATGAATTCCAATACAGCAGTGGAAGTGGGTGCTAGCTGTTTGCTCTAAGAGCTGGCGGTTGAGGGAATATTCAGAGGGGTTCTGCTATGGGCAGTAGGATTTCTGCAGCAGCCCATTGCTATTTTATACCTGCAAGGGTCAGTTGTTCAGAGGTGAATCCTGCTCTTGTTCAGGTAACAGTAAATCAGTTCTGCTTCAGTTTATGTCAGTTAATAAAAGCAGAGCGAGAATAAAATTAAGGCTACATATGCCCATTACTGTAGATTATTTCTGAGAGTGAAGCTTTGGTCAAGGTGCTGCTTGGTTTTTTTATTTTAAGTGGAATTTTGTCAGCACTGTTATTTTTGGAGATTGAGCCTCCTTTGGCCCACTTGCTTTGGCATAAATAAATGAACAAAAAAATTAATCATTGTGTGGGGCCCTGTATGAGTAACTTTGGCTGACTATACTAGTGGACAAAGGCAGACTGCTCTCTGTCTTGGAGTACACCTCGGGGGTGTTCTTTTGGATATTCATGGCTGGAGACCACATCCTCCAGATGAGAAACTGTCTCCTCTCACCAGGCAGCTCTTGATGTCACATTCCTGAGAGTTGAGGAGAGGAAAGGGAAATCCACATGTAGCTTTAGCACACAGCAAACAGCAGTGAGACTTCAAGTAAGAGTAGTGCCTGTGATGTACAAGTGGTCCTGTGGATACGTAGTGGTGGGCAGTGCAGGTTCTTTTCTCCCTGAGCACTTTCTTGAAGGACATAAAGTTTTGCAAATTATACTGAGATGTAAGAAGTGTTTTTAAACTTGGAAATTGCCTTCTGCCTCCCTTTTTAAGGCTAGATCTGCTCATCTTGTCCTTCTGCACACCAAATTGTAAAGCAGCTTAGGTGGCAGCTGTGTAAAGGGTTCCTTGCTGGCCCACTACAGGGAGAAGCCTAGCCAAGAGTGCATTTTGCAGTACATGGCCAGGAGCAGTAGTGGGATGCAGTGGTATGAGTCGCCTGTACTGGGACTAGATTCTTGAACTCTGAAGTTGTGACTTTGGTCGCCTCAGAAAGTTCTGCTGACTGCCCTTGGCAGAGCTTCCGCCTGGTGTGCTACATCCTGGGCTGCCAGCAGAGGAGAATCTTCCTGTTTAACATGGGGTTTTATTTACCAAGTGTTACTCTGTGGCAGTACTGATGAAAGAAAATTAATTGTATTGGTTTTATTTGTGGATGTAGCTAAGTGTCTGCTCAAATTTATAGCTGTGCTGTTCTTGGATCTAATGGTAAGGTTTCTTTGTACTTGTTTGGCATTGGGTTGCATTTAAAGTTGTGTTCCACACTTCTGAGCCATTGTTGCTCTGTAAGAGGAGTGGTGGTGAGTTCCACTACGGGTGAAGGATGCCTATGAACACATGCCTGCAAAGACAAGTCACAGACATCCACTTCTGTGCCGGAGAAGTACCGCTCTGTGGAATTAAACACCCTGCATATGGCATCCTTTCTGTGGCCCCAAATCTGGAGTCTGTACTTGGGGATTGAAACAATATGTACAGAATTTTCCTGGAATGTAGCTCAGTGAAGGACAGTTTACACATAGCATGTTCTGTGACACAGGAGTATAAAAATAATTTATACTGCTGACAATTTGACTTTTCCTAGTAGGTTGGTGTGTCTGACTTGTACCTTCTCTCTTACTTTGAATTAGAAACAGATACCCAAAGGTGTTACTGACACTTTTAATGCCCCCAGTGGCAGTGAAGATATTCTGGGGTTCCAAGATGATGCTTCCAGAAAGAAGTTGTTGTCGAAGAACAGCTGTTCTGGTTTTGATTCCCTGGAGTCAGAAAAAAAGGTAGGAATGGACTGTGCCCAAATTACGTTCTTTAAATGCAGTAGTAACTCTGAACGTGTGTCAAGGCTGCATGAGCCATAACTTGCAGCAAAACCCTCATAATCTGCAGTTCATATATTAAAAATAAGTGCAGTCCAACTTACAATCCTTTTTGAAGTGTAATGGTTGCCTTTAAAGCCTTGTGCAGGAGCCTGAGCTTCTGCTGCCTGGTTGGGAACTGCAGTTACCTTACTTTACCCTCTGTCTGCTTCAGTTAGCAATTTTGTGAGATGCAGATGATGATAATAATCTTTACTGCAAAGCATTTTAAAATCCTCTTACAACAAATGCTGCGGAAGAGGTAGGTTCTGTTATTTTAACATGAATTGCTTGGAATCCTGAAGAGGCTTGTTTGAAGTTCACAGTATGCATGACAGCCTTTCTTACCATTCTGGTGCTTTCCTTGGGCTGAAAGTTATTATAAATCTCTGTCAGTGAGTTTAACCACTTTACCACTAAATGGTACAATAAAACCACTATTTGTTTACTCTGATTTCTATCCATTTGTGATGCTGAACTCGACTGCTGATGAGAAAGGCTGTGGGTGCTTGTACAGGAAACGAAAAGGTTTTGGTATGAAGAGTAAAATGATGGGAAGATCAGAAAAATTCTGCAGCTGTTGCTAGAGAAGGAAGGGAACTGCCCTCCCAGGATGGTGAATGGGATGTTAGTGTGCCATGGTTTGAAACCATGGGTTTCTAGTATTGTGCTTTTCTGCATGGAAACAATTTTGCCGGTCTCTTTGGGAGCCCTGCCTGTTCCACTGCAGTTCCTGCCTCCAGTTGCAGGCTGGGGACTGTGGCCATGGGTGGTGAGTGCCCGGTTGTGTAACCCAGGCCTATTTAGATGGGGGGAGATTTCCTGGAGGAAGTCTTTTCTGACCCAGCAGCATTGGCGGCAGGCGGTGGAGCATAGCTGCTCCACCTGCACCACTGCTGACATGGCTGGTGCTGGAGCAGCCCCTGCAGGCTGTGCTGACTGAAGCAGCAGCAGCTGCCTGTTGCCACCAGTTTGTGCTGCTGGAGTGACAGTGGTACGGGTTTGCCATGCTGAGTCAGATGGATGTTAGGAGCAGACAAGCGGCCACAAACTGATTGATGGGTCGACTGGTACCTGGAGACATCAGAAGTGGTAAGTGACTACCTCCTGGCCTCCGAAGCTGACTATAGCCAATGTGAAATGTCCCCTACGCCCCGGAGAAGGGACTGCTGCTGCCTGGAGCTCTGGCTGCCGGTACCATCTTGACCATGTGGGTAGAGAGGCTGTGTCACAGCTGTGAAACTAGGAAATGCTTGAGTAAGCAGGAGAAAGAGGCCCAAGGGGCATTTGATGCTTTCCTTCATTGCTTGGTTGGACTGTGTGTGCTGAGGAAGCTGAAGGGACTTTTGAGTCTTAAGCCTTTGGCAAATTGCCAAGAGACTGGGGGTGAAGTGCCCACTGTCATCTGAAGATATATGCTCGCCTGTTGCAGCCCGTCTGCTGGCCTGTCTGCAGGCCGTGTCACATGGTGTTCACAAGGAGGTCTGACCTCACCAAAACGTGGAAGAGAGGGTGCTGTGGATAGTTTGGAGCCCAGGAGGGAGACTGCCCCAGCAGTGATCTTGGTCATCCGTTCACCTGCAGTGTATGCCTTGCCCCCCAGGGACTCCCATCTGAAGCCAAAGACTGCTATGTAGAATGTGCGTAAAGGTGTCGTGACACAGTTTCTTTTGTTGGGTTTTTCCTTTCTTTCTGTTAGGTGTGAGTCCAGTAAAATCTTTCTTTTTCCCCAAAGTTGCTTTATTGCCTGGTAAATTCTACCCAAGAGTCAGTTGGTGTGCTTAAGACTGCAAGCACTGACCAAAAGGACCAGCTGAGGCCTTTTGTCAACCCGTGACATAGTGCCTCACATTTTCCCGTGGATACTGATGTATAAATGTGTTAACAAGTCGTGGTCTTTGACAAGTAGAGACTGATCTAATTGGAGATTGTTTCTGCTTATTGCAGAGGGTTTTGAAAGTCCTTTCTAACCCAAGGCATTCTATGGTTCTCTGTATGCTTTTCCTCAGGGCTTTCTACACTTTTGCTGAGTTTCATACATTCCTCCTATAGGTATCCTGATGCATGTTTTAATTTGTCTAGACCATTCTTTACAGATAGAACAGCATAGCTCTAGTTGTGGTATTTTTTAGTCACCTTAGCTAACTAACCGCTTATTTTCTCCCACATAATCGTAATTATGGAATTTAATGAATACACACAATGCATAAAATCTTCAGTTTCCCTCTGAGCAATGCGATTTAGCTTTAAAGTGACTTCCCTGATGTGTGTTCCTTTCTGAAGCAGCTGCACTACAGCTCTCAACAAAAGAGTAAAGTCATTTTGCTCAGAGAAAACTCATTCCAATTTCCCATAATAATCTGTAGCAGATGTTTAAGTGTGAAGAACAGTGTACGCAGTAACTGCTGCCCCCATTCGCCTGCACTCATCCATTTTATTGGTTTTTCACCTGATATTAATGTAAAGAAGTGTCATTACAGTCACGGAAGGAGGGAACTGAAAAGAAGAATAAAGATAGTGCATCGTACGAAAGGTCATTTTTTATCTCGCAGGGAAGGAAGAAAGAGGAGAGGAAAATTGAGGAAAGAAATTAAATGACTGTTGCTGACTTTGAAGAGGCAGGTGTGGTGTGAACATAGCTTACTTTCCTGTCATGAACGCATCTTTCAGGAGACTGAAACAGTGACAGATGGTCGTCTTCTAATTGCAACTGGAAGTATGGAAATATATTTCCAACTTAGTAAATGTATCGTGTCTAATTGGAATGGAATGTACATATTGTGGAGAGTGTTCTAATGAGAACTGGTGTGTTTTTCATGGGCTGGCTTTTTACTTCCTAGTCTGTAGGCAGAAGTTTAGGGTCTGGCCCTCGAATGTATTGAAATGATAAACTGCACCATTAAAACAAAGATGAATAGTGGGAAGGTGGGGAGATGTTACACAGGCTGTTCAAATCTCTCTGTTTTTGTAGACTGAAACAGCACTTGAGTGATGCTGTTAACAGTGAAATACAGCCCCCAGGAGCCCTCAGGATTGTTATGGCCAGCCCAGAGGACAGTGCTTATTGAACTTCTAATGGGGGTCCTTTCTTTCTGTCATGCTTTGTTTTTTCTTTGATTCAAGGCCTGCGTTTTTACATTCAAAAGAAAACGTACAAAACAGCATAACAGTTTACATGTGAGAAAACTGATAGTTTACTTTTATTGGGTAGTAGTGAAGAAGATAAGAGGTATAGAAGGATGAAGCAACACAAGAAACAGCTCAATTACAGCCCTGTGCTCAAAATGACAGGGAAAGAAGTCCAGCAAAGTTAAAATAATTCAGTGTTGAAGCTCTGAATGTCTCCAGCTTTTATAATTTTGACATTCTTTGCCTGCAAAGCACTTTTCATGGGATGTGACATCTAATTGGTACCTGTTTATACCTCAGAACCTCTTTATTGTGACTGTGAGTACTCTGTATCTGACTGTCTCTCACAGCTGCCGGCTGGTATTTTTACAGGAGGTTGGATTTCAGTCCAGATACCTCACTGAGGAACTGCGGAGGATTTTCACTGAAGACACTGACTCTGAAACAGAAGCATTTGAAGGCTTCACTTCTAGCGAGGTGGATGTGAACGAGAATGGAGTTCTGGTAAAGGCAGTCACCTATGTGAGAATACATATGGTGATATCTTATTTTCTGTCTCTTTTGTGTAAACCTCATGTTCTAGTAGGAGTGTTTCTGATACTCTGTGATGTTCTTTCTTAATGCTGAAGAAAAAAGTGTTATCTTAGAAAAAACAGCTTTATTTATCATAGCATCACATATTACAAATGGGAACTTTCCCTGCTTGTAGACTGCCATGGGCAAGATTATTTCTCTAAAGACAATCATGCCTATAGTCCAAACAATATGTAAAATTTGCTTTGGTGTCTTCACAGGGAGCAGTGATGTACTGTCAACTTTTAAACCTGTTAATTTAGGTGAATTTTATGACAGTGCCTTTGGGAAGTGAGACTGCTGCCTAGAATTAAAATTAAAAAATTTTAAAAATGACCTTTCTTGTATCACAGCCAGTAAGGCAACATGGGATTCTTCCTCTCTCTAGGCAGTGGAGACAGACTTGAGTGATGGAGAACGCAATCATTTATTGGGCAGTGAGGAAGAAGAGGAGGAAGAGGCAAAGAATAAAGTTTCTCCCAGGAGAAGAAGCTTTAGCCTTCGTGTTGCCTTGCAGTTTCCCACCAGAAAGTTGTCTGAGAAACAAGTGCCTGAAGAGGATCTTTCTAAGTTGCCTTTAAAGGACGGTGAATCCGTCACACCTCTTTCAAAAGAAATAAGCTGCAAGCAGTGGAACAAAGTAGAGGGTTCTGCTTCAGAGTCCGAAGACGACATTAAAGAAACACAGGAGGAAAGTTCCAGTGCTCTGCTTAAGAGAGCCATGAATATTAAAGAAAATAAAGCCATGGTAAGACGGTGCTCTGCTTTGTTCTCTGACATTTATATCCGGATGCTCAGATTTAGCACATCTGAATTTTGGAGTGTTTACTGGTGCTGTGCTGGGACTGTGGGAAAATCTTAAGAGTGGTTTGTGTTTGAAGTCTTCTACCTGGAAGAACCCTAGAGACCCATCAGCATGTCTACCCCTAAGTATACTGTCGGGTAGGATTACACTGCTCAAGTTTAAAGTCCAAGCTGAACCAAGCATTTGTATGTCAATGTGAACAAAGTTAGGTGCCCAAGCTGCCGTCATACATTCAGAATGAGCGGGTCCCTTCAGGTGGTTTGTGGTGACTGTTGCACAACACGGTTTCTGTTTTTCATTTGTGTCTGACAGATCTGCTGCAGTTTCTGATTGGAAAGCTAGCTAAAAACTGTCAAGGGTAATAAATGTAGTTTTTCAGTTTTTTGGGATTTTATGATTACAAGCTAATGAAGGCGCATGTATGTGTAGGTGTAGAAAAGAGGGACAGTGAGTCTTCCCTAATGCTTTTCCTTCTGTGTCCAAAATGCCACCACCTCTCTTCAACTACCATGCTACCTTGCAAATCTGAGTTGATGTTGGATCCTCAGTGGCTCCTTCAGTGTTACTGTATTCCAGGAAAAGCTGCAACTTCCAGGCAGTGTCAGGGCTCAAATATACCTCTTGGATGTGTGGGTTTACAGCTCCCACATAAAACTTTGCTTTAGTTTTGTAGCTGTGTTTCTTATCTGTCTTGTAGCCTCACTGCTATTATGTTGGTCTTGTTGCTCACCCACCCTTCTCACCTTTTCCTCTTTGTGCTGCAGATCCTGCTCACTAGCTCCCTGCGGTTAGGGGAACAGCCACTGGGCCTTAAATTGTTTTATGGTTTTGCAAATAAATGTGTACCCATGTTGCTGTGTGTATCTGCAGAGTAACATTATCAACAGTGTAACTGGTATATAACACCAGTAACTTCAGTGGTCTCACAGTGTTTGTGAAATCCACACTAGCTGCCATAATTGTAAAAGGGGTGTTTCTGGTCACTGCTGTTAAGGACCATTGAAAACTGAGGAGCAAACTTTCCCTGCTGCAGTGTCACTTCCCTGTCAAAAACCCCAGGTGGTTCAGATCAGCACTCACAGGAAACAGCTGTTACAGTCTTACAGGCAAGGGCACCTAGTCTGCCTTTTCTTTCTGCTGCTATATGAACTGTGATTTTCTTGTTACTGGTCATAGACAGCATGACAGTATTGTACGATGCTGTTTTGCCAAGGTCAGGCATAATTCTAATTAATTCTAGTTCCCAGTAAGAATTAGTGGGAGTTCTAAAGTTAGTATGGCCTGTGGAGTTTTGTTTATTGGTGGGTCAATGACCCTCTCTTAAGGTGGCCTTTTTAAGGTTGTCTAGGTGTCTACCCTATGACAGTGAGCTCTGCTTAAGTTCCTCCAGAAGGCTTTCATGCATTGGAAGTTCATGTGTTTAGGTAAAATATGGAGTGCATATGAAGAGTGGGTGATGGGTGTCTTATTTGCAAGTTCATATTGAGTTTTCAGTGTGGCATCACTTGATTTCAGCTTGACCAGCTGCTGGCAGAACTGAATTCTATACCTGACCTGTTCCCAGTGAAAACACCCACCTCGACTCCCCCGGTAAGTCTCCAGTATTGGCTAAAGGTTAGTTAGTTTTGCTAGATTTAGTATTAATGTGTTTTCTGATGAAATGCTCTCACCACGTTTATTCTGGTTTTCTTTGGGTTTGGTCACTTTATTTGTATAGATTTCTTTTGGACAGTATTTGAATACCAGAGTTTATGTGAGGAAATGGATTTTTATAGGATAATTTATGAGGAAATACAGAGACCAAGGCGAGGGGCTTCTTTTATCATTTCTGGCCTGGAAATTGTGTTGAGGTGACAGACAAATGTCTGTGCATGTGGGAATAAGGAAGAGTAGTTTCTTTCCTTTGTGTTTATTTCTGTGTTAATTTGCCTCTTGCAGGCTTCTCCTTTAAAATCCACACTTCCCAGTAGAGCTACCTTCAAACACTTGAATAAGAACCCAAAATTATACTGTAGTTGAAACTGACTCTTCTAGAAGCAGAGAATTATCAACCCCTCTGGGTTCTCTGTAGTGTAATGTGTTTCCACACACATTATAAATTGAAGAGATTTGAGGAAAAATTGAAAGGCTGTGTTGTTGCAAAGACTCTGTAGAAATGCTGGGGTGGTGGTTGTCAGGTAAAAAGACAATACCAAATTAAAAGCTCTTTGAAGACAGAGACCTTGGTTGCTCTAATTAAATGTCATGGGAACGTAAACATCCTTTGAATACATGTATAAGCCAGCTTCTTTTATTTTTTTCTTTACTTGAGGAAGGAGGAGAGCATCACTAGTACTCTAGTTACCCCATCTGCTTGATTTTTTTTCTTTGCTCCTTGTAATGTGCCTTTCAGTTATTTCCAAGTAACTAAAGTGTATGGTGGCAAGCAGACTTCCTTCCTATGTCTGACAGATTCAGTGTTTGCCTTTATGGTAGGTGTCCATGCAGGACTTCTGTTGCCTGAGATCAGTCACAGGTGTGAAGAGGTTATTTTGTGCCTTCTAGTAATTTCCAGGTCTTAGTAATCTACACGTAGTAGAAGCAGCTTAGTAATCACCTGTCAATTTCAAAAATATGTAAGATAATAACCTAGAATTTGGATTAATCTTGGAAGGTTATTCATGCAATGAGAGAATCTGTTTAGCTTCCGAAGACCAGTGAGTTAGCTTTGACCTTAATACACTACAACGTCAAATCTAGGCACAATGCTGTGATGCTGAAACCAGGACAGATGTTAATAGCATAGAATTTGAAAGTGTGCTGTTGTAAAAGTGAAAGGTATAGTGTATGGGGGAACACTTAATGTTAGAAATCAGTGAGGTTTGGGGTAACAGAGAAGGAGTGAGAAAAGAACTGGTTAATTCATTATAGTACAAGTATGGTACAGACTTTTTCAGATAGTTTCTGTTGTTCAGCACTGCAAACATAACTGAAAATTACAGAAATCTTCTTTTCTGTCTAGAAACAAAAGAGAATCCCAAGGAGGACATTTTCTGAAGGCCAGATAACTCGTCGTATGAACCCAACCAGAAATGCTCGTCCACCAGAAAAATTTGCCTTGGAAAAGTTTACTATGTCTGCTGTCAGATTTGCAGAACAGTTCCATAGCTACAGACAGCAAAACCTCTTGAAGAAGAGACTCAGCATGGTATTTGTTAGACATTGATATCTCCAGTAGCCAGAGATCAGGAAACGTTTAAATGATTGCCCAAGACCTTAGAGCAGACATCACTTCCTAAGGAAAGTTAATGACAAACTTTGGCTGTTTGAAGAAGTAGTAGTGTGGCCTTCCTACCTCATCTCTCATCTGATAACTGGGCTTTGTTTGTGTTGTCCAAACATAACAGGGCATGGTTTATTATTTATTGATTATCTGAAAGTTACTAGAGCCCACAATGTAGAAGGCCTTCAAGTAGCAAGCAGTGGGGCTGGTAGAGGTGACAAAGCAGATGATCTTTCTCTTTAAACTCAGAAAAAAATAACAAAACCCCTTCTCCAGAAACAGCAGAGGGAACACAGAAGGAATATGGTTGAACTGAGAACGAATGAAGGGATTCTGTACCAACAAACTGCTGACGTACTGGCTAGCCATTCAAAGTTGCAGGTTTTATTCCTTCCCATTTAAAAAAACCCAACAAGTTTTCCCCTTCCCTTAGCTTATGGTGGCCTTCGTCATGGTTACACTTACTGTACTGCCTTTGTGAAGAAAACTGTAGTTTGCATTTGCACAGTTTGCATTTGCTGAGTTCTGCTTGTAGGAATGACTGCTGGGCACAGTTGAAGATTCTAGAGGAAACTTTCTTTAAGTGCAGCAGCACTGAATGAGAACTTGGGCTGGTAAACTACGGTTTTGTAGAGAACAGAGCTGATAGAGAGTGAAGGGCAAATGAGGTGTTAAGAATGGGAATCAGATGAGAATTGTACATGAAAAGGGGTCAAATCTGGAAGAAATACAAATGGAAGGATAAAAAAGAGCTCTTAGTAGTGAATGAAGGATTCTCTTCCAAATAACAAATAGGATAATAAGAAAGGCATGGCATGACTATGGCATGACTGTCATGGCAGGATTAACCTGAAACTTCAGCAAGGTTTTTTTGCAAGACATTAGAGATTGCAGTGGAGAAAGCCTGACATAGTGGAGGGTATGCTAGGAGACTGAAGAGCAAAGCAGGGACAGATGGTCATAGCTCTTTATTTTCAAAAGGAGGAAATGGAACTCTCCTTCCATGGAAAGTTTCAGTGGAGGTGTGTGAATGCAAAGGAATGCAAAGAAAAGGAGGCAGCAGCAGAAACACACTAAGGATTTGTGGAAATGGGAGTAGCCATGATGTGAAGGAAGAACATACAAACAGAATTTGTAAGAAAAGGAACAGAGAAAAGATTAGTGAGGAGATGGAGAGAAAGATAAGGTGATGATTTGGAAACAATTCTCTATCCATCTAGTGGTCCATGAGCTTGTATTCTGCCCCGTCTAGACTGCGTAAGCATTATAAATGAAAGAACTTGTCACCACATTTGCGGACAGAGTCTTCATGACACCAGAGAAAAGGTGTTGAGATGAGTTTGTTTAGCAGGGGGATTGTGGAGTGCGCAAGAGAAGAAGATCGTCAAAGTACTCATTGCAGCGTCCGGTAGAGGATGTCACGGAGGAGGACTTGGACAACATTGCAATCACGGTTAAAGACAAAATTTATGACAAAATTCTAGTAAGTAAGGCTGCTGCGTTCGTTAGTGTGTCTGTGCACTTGAAGTAGAAAGTCTCTTAATAGTTCACTGGTGCTTGCTAAAGGGGCTGTTTTTTCTGAGGTTCTGGAGAGCGCAGCTTGACTTTATTATATATTACACAAGCACAACTTTGAAGGCTTTGCCAAGCTTCTGTGGGCTTGCCTGTGCTAGTGGATATGCTCCACCAAATTTTTGCCTGTGCAAAGAAGTGGTTTCTTGTCACAGAGCTATTAAGTGGAATTTGCTACAGCTATGACTCACCACTGATAAGAGTTAACAACCCTTTTATCTCTCATTCTCAGTTAATGTGAATGTTGTGGCGGTGGTGGTTGTACCATTAAATAATAGTGATCCCTGCTGCACCTTGTAGCCCCTGGGAATTACTTTTCTGTAGAAGTTGGATAGTTTCCAGAGCTCTTGATGGAACTCGTCCTTTCTTTCCTTCAGTGGATTTGGCTACTGTTAGTTGTCATAAAGATCTAGGTGATCAGCTTAACTGTGTATTTTATACTTAGTTGTATTTGCAGAGGTGAAACACAAGGTCGCTTTCTGAGAAGCTTTTGCCTTTTCCTAGATAGAAGAAAGGATCAAAACTGTGACGTGACAGTGCAGCTGATGCTGGGCACTATGGCTAGTTTTCCTAGTGGCTGTCCAGATAATTGTGTGGTTTATCATAATAACAGAATTGATGGTTCTTACTAAGATTCTCATAGTTGAATTTGACTTTAGTTTGAAGTTTATGCTTTGCTGTCAGCAAATACTTCAGGAAAGTTGATCAATGAGCACTTCAGATGTCCTTCATGTATATTTATGTGTATATACATGTATGTTTCCCCGCCTTTCCAACTTCAGGGTAGTACTTGTCACCAGTGTCGACAAAAGACAATTGATACAAAGACAATCTGTCGCAACCAGGGCTGTGGAGGAGTAAGGGGGCAGTTTTGTGGACCATGTCTTCGAAATCGATACGGTGAAGATGTGAAATCAGCGCTGCTTGATCCAGTAAGTACCTTTGCTTGGTCTTGGAAGAAAGTTGTACTTGCTTTGGTTAGTAAGCTGTTTAACAGTGAAATACAGCCCAACATGAAATGCATAGCCTTTTTGCTGTACTCTAGTTAAAACTGAGTGAAGGGTGCTGGACCTAGATTCTAATCCACCCATGTTTGTGCCTTGAAGCTCCACTTGCTTACCAGATTGTGGAGGGCAAGTATGAGAGCTTTTAAGAAAAGGAATCGGCCTCCTTTCAGAATGTACCCTTTTTGAATGGTCTCAGTAACATGACATGCAAAGCAGATTCCTTGTTTCAGGTTCTAATTTTAAGTGTGAGGAAAAAAGGAGAAGGATACCTAAGAGTTCTAGGGCTGGTTCCTTTTCTCTGTTTTCCCTGAGGCACCCAGCAAGGAGAGAGTGCAGGTTACTGCTACAGAATGAGACACATGTCCGCACAAAGACTCTATGCTCAGCTTATTCTGAGACCTCCTCTCTTACTTCTCTCTGCCTTAGAGATGGGCTTCTGGGCTGTTAGGAAGGACAGTGAAGAATTAGTGGCTCTGATGTGCTGGCCCAGTGTGGCAGTGGCTACTGTAATGCAGGCTTCTTGAACCCCTGCCGCTATGTTCAGTTGCTGAGCAACTGGGTGTTGCCTGACTTGATGTTCATGCTGGGTAACTGGGTCCCAGGAGGAACCATGCTGTACTAGCAGGCAGAGCCAAGGAAACTTGTCCCAGCAGAGATCCGTATTTTCTAAGGAATCACTATGGTCAAGCGCTAGTGTAGGGTGAGTTATAGTTAGACATTATAGATGCCTTTAAGGTATTTGCAGATTAATACTAAGCATATCAGAGAACCTGAGCACATTAAGAAGTATTCAAGCTAACAGGGTGTTAATAGTTTGCTTAATCTTGCAGAATTGGGAAAGTGTTAACAAGGTTGGTTGCCTGGCTTATAAAACCTTGCTCTGAACAAATCCTGTGGTAGGGAAACTGTACGTGTCTGAGCACTGGAAACTCAAATACAGCCTTATTTTACCGCCGCCTTTCCCTGTTCACCCTGTGCAGGCCTGGATCTGTCCTCCTTGTCGTGGGGTGTGCAACTGCAGCTACTGCCGCCGGCGGGATGGGCGCTGTGCCACAGGCATGCTCATCCACTTGGCCAAGTACTATGGCTATGACAATGTCAAGGAGTACCTGGAAAGGTGAGCGCCATGCCCCATGGTCATTCCTCTAAACTGGTGTAGCCCTTGGTAGTGCTTGTATTTTGTGGCCTGGGGCAGATCCTGGACCTGTACAAAACAAGTCTTTTGGACTTGAGATTTTTCTTAGAGTGAAATCGGCTTCATTCAAGTGAGTCAGGCTGTGTAAGGAGGCTTTATCTTAAGAAACTGAAATGCTGTTACCTAGTTTGAAATCTGTACTGTTCACGTGAAGCATACAGAAGAACTGTTTTGGAAGTTACCATGTTCAGCAATCGAGGTTGTTTGTTTGGAGGGAACTTGAGTTTCCTAAAAGCACTAACAATGTTTTCTCTCCTGTCTTCTAGTTTACAAAAACAACTGGCAGATGACAATTGAGAACACTGAACTTCAGCTGTGCCTGCAACTGGTTCATATATTGACAAATTTTGATGTTAAAAGGTTATTACTATATTTTATATGATAGAATTGTAGAGTATAGTATATACATTTCTGTGTTGGCAGCTTTTTGATTGATGTAGTCTTATGCAAAAGGTCTCTCAGGAAAATATTTTGGTAGAGAAATCTACATGCACAGACATGTACATTGAGTAAAATGGCACTCTTGGACCTTGAGCTGTTAATTTTTGATAGCTACACAGCCACATGAAGAACTTGATCAATTTGAGCAATATTTCCTGTAATTATACAAGTTTACAGAAAGGGTGTTTGGCAACTGTCTGTAAAGGATATCCCGTTGTTACGGTTTGAAAATTTTGAGGGCAGAGACCCTCAGTTAGAAAGTCACTTTTCCTTTGATTCAACCCCCCTGGCTCTCTCTCTCCCCTAAGAGAGAGAAGGGGGGGAGCAGTGAAACTGAGCATTCGGATGCAAATGAAAGAAATAACTTTTATAAAGTAGGATATTAAATAGCAGTGCTAACAGAACTGAGGTAAGCTAGCCCAAGATGGAGAGTGACCCTCAAGTTCCAGTCCACCGTGAGCTCAGTCTCTTTCCCTCACCACTGCTCCCCCCCCAAAACCTGACAAGGAAGGCACAGGTGTCTGGAGCAAGGCTTGTTGGAGCAGGAGTGGGTGGAGGGTTCTGCTGCAGAATGGGCAGGGCCAACCCAGGTCGTGCTGGGTGGTCAGCTGCTGGGCTCAGCTTGGAGCTGGAGGGGGCAGAAGCAGTAGGAGTGGATGGAGTCCAGGCAAGAGTAATTTTTTTCCTAATCCAGGACACCCATCTCTAAAGTAACAAACAGAAACACCCTGTATGTTCTCTCGTGGAACGTGAACACTTAAGTTTTCCAACACTTCCCCCCTTTTGAACTATTCTTCCACCTGTAGTGCATGGAGCTTGTCCCTGGAAAGAAGGGGAAGGGTACTTCCATCTGAGTGACAGAAGGGATACAACCTACTAGTGGGTTTTTTTCTATTCCAAAGTGCAATTAATTATTGAATTGTGGAAGTGTTTTGTATAAAAAGCTTTTGTAAAAAAATGTCAACATCATCCCAATAAAGAAAAAAGAATTACTTGAGAGTTGTGTCATGCGCCTGCTCCCTCAACCCAACTACCCTACAGTAGTTGTAACTGGTTAACTGCTTTAAATCACAAATTTCAGGATGGTTTTTATGGCATACAGCTCATAATTCAATGTTTTTTCATACGTACAGCTGAGCTTTCAAGCAATGCTGTGATTGCACTGCAGTATGACTGTGTTAAAATTCCTGTAAGATCCGTGTTTCTTCCTACGTAGAGAGAATAAAAAGGAATCGGGAGTATTTTGAGTCAAACGACACCCTGATGCCAATTGCTTTCCCATAGCTGGTGTAATGAAGGAATGCCTGCAGATCGATAATCATTGAATGTGAACATACAACACCGACTGATGAGGAAATAGCAAGATAGAGCCTGTAAGTGTTACAGTAAAAACTGTGGTTTCGTGAGGCAAACCTCCTGCTCCAGCTGACTGAAAAATAATGTCTCCATTTGCTTTGACTACAAGCAAGGCAGATGGAGAAAGCAGCACGTACTATTGAAAGCTTAATATTAAATGGTCGAGAATGAAGCTACTTCCAGAACCCATGGAAGACACATGCTGGTGTCTTCTTGGTTTTCAAATTGAAAGTTCAAATCTAGGTTTGCCCTCTGCTTTTGATTTTATAAACTGGACGTTCATAAACATACTTAATCTTCCTTTAATCCGCTTAGAAAAATGACTGGCATTGCTGGAGTCAGTTCACAGAATCAGAATCACAGAATGTGAGGGGTTGGAAGGGACCCTGAAGGGTCATTTAGTCCAGCCCTCCTGCCAGCTCAGAATCACCTAGATTAGATCACACAGGAATGTGTTCAGATGTGTTTTGAATGTCCCTAGAGAAGGGGACTCCACAGCCTCTCTGGGCAGTTCCAGTGTTCTGTCACCCTCGCTGTAAAGTGCTTTGTTATGTTTTGATGGAACCTCCTGTGCTCCAGCTTGCACGCTTTGTCTCTTGTCCTGGCATTGGATGCTACTGAGAAGACCCTGGCTCCATCTTCCTGCTGCTCAACTTTTCTATATAAATATTAATGAGGTCACCCCTCAGCCTGCTCCAAACTCAAGAGGCTCAGCTCCTTCAGCCTTTCCTCATAAGGAAACTGTGCCACTCCCTTTATCATCTTTGTGGCTTAATTTCTCGTTCTTACCTTTGATGCAAAGCCCCAAGCTACAGGCTCCATCCTTTGGTGGATGGCTGAGGGTAGAGCCCTTGGTAGGGTAGGCATTGATGCCTTTAGGCCTCTTTGGTCAGTGCCACATCTGTAGTCAAGCCTGTCTTCTCCAG
This sequence comes from Upupa epops, assembly GCA_013397515.1. Lineage (NCBI taxonomy): Eukaryota > Metazoa > Chordata > Aves > Bucerotiformes > Upupidae > Upupa > Upupa epops. The sequence goes on along the minus strand of VZRI01008070.1, from coordinate 1,333,807 downwards.
AGGTGTGGTGTTCTTGTGTGCCATGTTCTGCCTTACAGCATTCAAAAAGAATATGAAAATATTTAGTTTCCCTATATTTAATTTTTTAAAACAATTCCGTATTCAATTTTTATGTCAGGACTGTTGACATGCCTCTCTTTGGCATGGTGTGTCAAACCTGAGACTGACTGGGATTTGGTTTTGTGTTCGGCTACTCTGAAGTGAAGGCAGAAATGCTGCATGATTGCAATTGTTTGGAAACAGAACATTCTGCACAGTCCAACAAACCATCCCACCCCTCTCCTCCCCCCCTCCACCTTGCATGGGAGCAAGATTCAATAGTGCATTGCTGTCTGCACTCAGAAAAACCACTGCTGTCTGTCAGAGCCCTTGTACAAGCTCAGCTAAAGTCTGTTCTAGCCTGCCCGGTCCTTATGTCCCCCCTGCCTGTGATGGGAACAAGCATCCAGAAGATGCAGCTTGGAGAGTGGTGGTAAAACTGAAATGTACAGTGTGAACATGTGTGTGCCTGTGACACAAAATGAACACCATTTGGGCTCACAATATGAGCATCAGAGAGTTGCTGCCTGCCAGTCCTCATGCTGTTATCTCCTGCTTCCAAGTGCAGGAAGAGGCATTTCAGTACCTGGGCTGCAAGCACTCCCTCATCTCTCACTGCCCATCTTCTCCAGGGAACAATAGCAGCATCTCCAGTGTCCTGTGGAGAACTGGCTGCATTTTTTCTAGGCTAGCAAAAGGTTATCTAAGGGTGGCTTCATGGTGATCTTTAGAATAATTATACACGTGTGCTGAGATCATGGCAGTGCACTACTGAAGATTTTTTATCCCCTGCTGTGGCAACAACTCCCTAAAGTGGATGAGGAGACATTTATTTTTCTGGCTTAGCCTGGAAACTGTGTTAATACTGAGGACGAAACCAGAAGAGTACCGTGGCATAAGCTCTGAATTAGTTGATGGTTGGAAAACTTGCACTCTTAACCTCTTAAACTATGAAATTCTAGCCTTTATTTCCTTAGCTGCTTTGTCTTTGCACTTCAGAGTAGAGTGAAGATGAGCTTGGATAAGTTGCCCCTGTTTTCAGAAGACTGTTATTTTGATATTTGCCTATTTTTCTCTTTTTATTCAGGACAAGTTTTGTCTATTTATTGAATTCCTTTTTCATCCAAGATGCTTAGCTCTTCAAGTAGCATCACTAACACAACTGACACCTATGGTCAAAAATTTCTCACAGTGAAGCCATGTGCTTGCTGTCCTGCAATCACCACTGCTTATGTCTCAGAAAGGACCCAGTATTGACCAAGCTAGAAAGCTGATAGTAAGTTCTTTGTACTGCATGAAAAGATTGATAACTCTAAAAGGAGAAATAGCTTCTGCCTCTATCTCTGAAGTACTACCTTTTAGGGAAAATGCAGACTTCAAGAGTAAGAGAGTCCTTTTGTCTACAGAGAAAGTACATGGCTGAATTAACAAGAAAGTGTATGCTTACTTAAGCATAAGGTCATGGTGTTAGGGGCAATTGTTCTTCCCCTTGTATAGGGGCATCCAAAATCAGTTTTAGGAGGTGATCAAAATGCGAGGATTGCTGGCAACAGAGAATGTGAGTATGCTTAATCCTGCGACACTTGTGTTGGGGAGAAACATCGCCACGAGTCATGTTAGTGTACCTTTAGAAAGTGCCAAAAATGGCTAAGCTGACGGCTTCCTAAATGCTAATTGTCTGGTGTCATCATGACGCCTTTAAACTTCCAATGAGCCGAGGCAAGGAGCAAATAGAAGGAGAGGAGGGTCTGGCAGAGCTTTTGAATATGTGTATGCTGCCATGAAAAGTCAGAGGAATTTCCAAACCCACTGCCTATTTTATCTGTGTCTCACCACCTGCAAGTGCTGCCAGGGCAGGGGGAAGAGGAATCCTGCAAGATGCTGAACATCCCTAGAACTTGTGACAGAGGGAGGTGGTGGGGCTTTCACTAGCAAAGTGCTTGGCATTTCTGCCAGAGTCACTTCAGGGCACTCTTGCACTAAGAGTGATTTTGGACAAAAACAATAAATGGAACAAAGCCCCTGGTTTTAGATTGGCAAACAGCACTGTGTTTAGTAGCCAAATCCTGATGCTATTGGGTACTTACCAGTGGGCAAGGCAGTATGTGGATGGATATGCTAGTTTAGCCTATGTGTCTCGCACAACATAGAAGGGTGTGGATTCCAGCACTTCCATGGGAGGAGAAAACATCAACTCCCCCTTTGTGAAAAAAAAAAGAACAAAATAAATACTGGCATAATAAAAAAAGAGCTGTACTGTCATTTCTTTAGAAAAACACAAGAGAAAGCTCAAAAATTCATAGAAGAGAACAGTGCTGTTAAAAAATGTAACCTGCTGTCAGACTGACGTCCAGGTATTTTAGACACTAGCAGGTCTCTGAAAGGAGGAGGTTCATCCTCTCATGCACCTGTAGGCAAACAAGGGCATAGGGGCTCCAGGCTTCTGCAGAATATCTGTTAATAAAAATCAGAATCATAGAATTGTTTAGGTTGGAAAGGACTTTTAAGATCATTGGATCCAACCATTAACCCAAATGTACCAAGTGCACTGCTAAACCATGTCTCTAAGCTCTATACCTAATGACTTTCAAAGACAGTCAGGGATGGTGATTCAACCACCTGCCTGGGCAGCTTGTTCCAATACCTGATGAACCATTCAATAAAGAAGTTTTTCCTAATATCTAACCCAAACTTCCCCTGGCACAACTGAAGGCCATTTCCTCTCCAGTCCCTTGTTACTTGTGAAAACAGGCCAACACCCATGACTCTACAACCTTTCAGGTAGCTGTAGACAGTAGGAAGGTCTCATCTCAGCATTGTTTTTTTAAGGTGTGTGCTCCACAAGTTAACAGCACTGACAGTGCATCAGATGAAGAACTTTACCTGATCCTCTGCAAACAGCCTGATCCCCCTGCTATGGATGAATTCCCAGGTTGCATTTCCAAGAGAGCTTTAAAAAGAGAAATCTGACCTCGTTGGCAAGTATGCTATCTCCGCATTGGGGTGCTGACCATGTAGTATGGGGCTTTCAAATGGAAGTATTTAATCTCTGTATTTATGTTCTGCATAATGCACTTTGGGGAGGTCAAGAAACTTGGTTCCACCCCATCCAATTCCCCTGCAAACATCAGTAAAATAATCAGTCCCAAACAACTCAGGACTGAAGCAAATACTGAACAGGCAGGTTCTACCCCTGTCAGGATATTCAAGACTCAGGACTTTGAAGCAGGTCAAGATTTAGGAGGCTTTGCTGATGTGTAGTCTCAGTGGGCTGCCCTCCTGCTGATGACGGGACAGAATAAAAGTTGTAGCAATCACTTTCATTTTCCAGGCTCCCCCAACTCCTATGCTGTAAAGACTTCACTGGATTCAGAGTTTCTCTGAATTTACTGTCATAGAACTCACTGGGATTTAAACCAGGCTTGCAAGTTGCTTTTGCTGAAAAGTATTCCTGGCTCTAAGTGGTACTTTTCACAGGAGCTATTTCTCCCCGATGCAGGGTCCACTCAACAAAATCACAATAAAATTTAACAGCTTCTGGCATTTAGAACAGTCAACAACATGCTGCTGTTCAAAGTAGTGCTGGCAAGCACTTATTTCTGAAGTAATTTGGGTTCTGCAACCAGCCATTTACCAGCACCTGAACCTGTCCCACTAACCTCACCCACAATAAGCTGAGTCTTTAGATGCCACTTTGAAGTAGTGTTGTGGATTTGAAAAAAGCTCTGTTATTCACCTTGAGTGGAAGATCAATTCTGTTAGACAGTCTGTACTTACCAGTCTCTGCTGGCACTTAAAGCAGTTTTACTGTATTCCCAGGAGTTTTGCACACAGAGGGAGGATGTGGGCTACAGGGGTTCTTAGCGGGAACTCGCTGCTCTTCCATCCTGAATGAAGATCCCAGACAAGGTATAACAAAGGTCATGTTCAGTGGGTTATTCTTAACCTCATGGAATGAATTAATATCTAAAAGAACTAATAAGTAATGCAAGTAGGTAAAAGAGAAGCTAACCCCTCTGGTGAACATGAAGTAGCAGCACTGATGAAATGCATTGCCATCCTGTTTGCATTTGGCTGCCAGTCAAGGAACGACTTTGGTTTTGTTGGTAATTCAGGGCTCTAACATTTTCCAGTTACAGGAAAATGCTTATGACAAATACGAGTGGATCCAGGCTCCCTAAACTTTCTAAAGGCCATACAAATAGCAGTGATTCTGCTCAGGTTTCACCACCTATACTTATTTTACAATTATTTGAATGAAAGTTCAGGCTTGTGAAGGTTAATGGACTGACTAAACTGAAAGTAGTAATTCTTTATTTATCCATAGGCTAGAGGCAGAGCCAGAGTTGGCAGGATGAACTTCCCACCATGCCCCCGATGACCTCAGCTGTCATTTGGAGAAATCAGCCTCCGCTGAGGTCAGGAGTACAGTGGTGTTTAGCCTTTCCATCTCCATGGCAACTTACTCTTGGGCATCTTCTGAGCAGTTACTTCCAATTGCCTTCATCTGAGTGTGGTTCTTTGACACATGAAAACCCACTCGTTAGGGACTGAGGAGACACCAGCAAGCTCAACTCTGACAGCTAAAGCAAGCTTCAACTGTGAAAAGACCACCTTCCCCAAGTTAGTCAGGCCCCAAAAATAATCTGCTTACTTGCTGCATGCTAATTTTTTATGTCCTGCCATATAAGCCTTTTACCTTTGGATGATGAAAAACAACAAGTCTGGAAAGGGACCTGGAAAACCTCTTGGCTGTTTTCAGCAGATTGTGTACAACCAGTCCTCTGCATGTACTAGTTCAGCAGCTTAGAAGAAGCAGCCAGTTGGTTTTATTAAAACTCCCCCTCCCTCCTAATATGAACACAGATTGAAGTATTTTCCATACAAGTCTTTTCGAACTGAAGTTACAGCAACATTTTCCATTTGCATCCTCAAGAATTCTAGCATTTGCTTCTGATTTGAAGCAACTTTATCCATCTTGCACCTTGGGTTCATGGATGCTGCATATATGCTGCTGTGCAGGACCAAAACTCAACTGTGAGATTTGAATAATTTCTTGTATATCAGCTGGTGATGATCTGATAAAGCTACAGATGCAAATGCATGAGAGGGTGGTAGAAAACGAGCATGAGTCTTCCACTGTTTTCCCTATTTTGTCAACAGGAAACAGCAAGGAAATGTAGAACGTTTCTGCTCTGTAGTTCTTTTCTGGAGAACAAAACCTTCATTTACTGTATGTTTGACAGTGCCACTCTGGACTGCTGTAACTGGTGAGCCTACCAGTTATACTGGTTAAAGTGCAGTTCCATAAAGGACACTTGTCCTGTGTCCACCCAGACCTTTCTCACCTTATAAAGAGAATAGTTTTCTTAGGAAATTGGAAATCTAAATGTACTGTCCCCAGATGTAATTGAGATGGCAGTGACAAGCAGTGTTAAAAAGCCACCAAATTCAAGTTAGGTGCTCGCAAAAGTATTTAAATTGGCAATATGCCAAGTCACAAACCCTTGCAAACAGAGCATGCTCAGGAGAAATCACTGTACTCATTACAAGGTGGATAATTTATTTTTCCATAGCCTGACCTTATTTCAGGTGGGGTCACATAGACAAGAAAGCTTGTGGTCTTCTCCACAAGGTTCCTGCTGTGAAAAATTACTTTCTCGTGAGTTGAACATCCTGCATACATCTTCAAGAGCTTTAGGCGTGTCTGAACGTTCTTAGCACAGATGGGCTGATGGCTTCTTGCAGGTGTATACAGCAGAGTCTACAGTCCGAGGCACCAGTGATGTGGTCACCGTACATCATCTCACCAAAGAGGTTATGCAAGGGTTAGGGTGAGTGGAATATATCACTGAATAAACAAACCAGCTTCCTAAAGAACAAAACAAAGCTGCTCAGAATAAATTCTGTTAAGAGAAACAAAAGACCTTTAAACACTTCCTTTCGGAAAGCTTCACAGTTATGTGTTTGCATTTTTGGTGTTGTTTGTTTAGCAAATAACCACACTGAAACACAATCCAGCCAGAGGTGCATAGGAATACACAGAAGTACAAATATATGGAAGTAAAAACGCCGAGGTTGTGACTGAAATTCAGTAGTGGTGTACAGTGCATCGTGTGAGCCTTATGTCATGTTTTCTACCTTTTAAAAAGCTTTTAAGAGAAAAGTACATTTGCAAAACACTGCATGGTACAAGAGAACATAACTTATTAACCAGTGTATGTATTTTCCTGTACAGATCTTTAAAAACATAATTCTTGTGCGTGACGGGAAGGTAACCTGCTGTGCCTTTCTCAGAGGAGAAATAAAAATCTTGTATCTGGTTGCAGTCTTTTATATCTCCTCACTGGGAAACACTCTAAGTGAAAAGCCACATTATTTGTATTTGGGATGTATTGAAGAACTTTGGTAAAGACTGAATTAATATTAATCCCATTACTTCCATGCCGTGCAGGCACTATGTTTATGGTAGAGCTCTAGTCACAATGCCACAGGTACAGCATGGGAAGCAAAGCTGTAACACATTTTATTCAAGGAACGACTGCCTTTCTCTTTTATTTGGCTTCGCAGAGTTTGAAGCTTCTTTTTGCTATCTTTTGGTTTGCAAAATGAGCCGGTTTGTGATGAAGCCTTTCCAGACAGGCACTTTTAACCACCTTGGGGCAGTATTTGCCTCCCAACGGCTCAAGTAAAAACATAATTATAGGCTTTAAACACTGCATGATGTGACAGAACAGAACAAGTAAAATAGCTGCAGCTCTTCCAGCCTTCTTGAGACAAGTGTATTCCAGTTTGAATACGTGAAACTAATCCATCCTAAACTGGTTTGAAGAGAATGAAAAATTAAGGAAACAAAAAAGCCACTGGACTGGAATATAATATGCAGTGCTGCATGCTGGTGATGAAAATTCCAAAACAAAGGGAAAATGTTAATAATTAACAACTTAGATTTAGAATGAAACATTCTTGCAGTTAGACTAAACCTTTTCTCTGTGTTTGCCACAGAAATACAGTTAATATTTTCCTAATTTCACATATATCTGTTTGTCTCAAGAAACAGTCACATACTCATCTGAATTATTCATACATAGGTATCACATGTGTGTATCTCTCAAGAAACGGCTTTCTCCTTTGTCTTTTACTAGCATATATCAATAGTCTAACTCAGTGACAGCGGATTCAGCTGCACGCTTCTGGGACACTAATTACACTGGGATAATCAAAGCTTGTAATATTTGAGATAACGAAGGGGTTTGCATTAAACATATTTTGGGCTGTCAGGTTTTTTGTATTTGCCATTGTAGTCTATAGAAAATTGGTCAGTGGTACTAAAAAAAGCCCACTGAACCATTGCTTAGTGGATGGTGAGGACCAAGTCCACGTTCCCCCTCACAACATTGAATGACAACTCCAGGAGCATGTGTATGGGGGTCACAAAGTAGAGGAAAAGAGTGGGATAAGGAGGCAGGACCAGTCACCCCTGAGGAGACGTTAACTACCAGAGGATTATCTGGTTTGTCTTAGCAACAGGAAAATGGGTTAAACCAAATTGAGATGCAAGAAGTTTATGGTGCTGGGAAGCACAAGTAATGATGGAGTTAGGGCTATTTTCACTAGCTCACGGGTTAGCTCAGGCTTCCCTGTTTACGCTTTCTGGTTAATTTCCAATGTCTTACATAAAGATGTCCTGAAAGGATACTTACTTGGAAGATCCACATTTATACACACAAATGCATATATCCACACACACATCATATACACGTATACATACATACAAAGTCACATTTTGAAAAGCTATTAGCTCTTTTCTCTTTCCAATATTTATGTTAAAAAATTGCTTGTAAAGCCACAAGGTAATGAATCACTAATCAATACAATGAGAAGGGCCAATAAACAACATTACCAAGAGGAGAGAAGAAATAATTCTCAATCTTACAGACCTCTCTCATCCTTCCTGCCATCAGAAACCTCCCTCTCATTAATTAGAAAAATAAATTATCCAGCTTATGAATTGTGGTTTGAAAAGAACAGTGCTTAAAGCGGCAAGATTTATTAGCAAAGAAAGCTAAAGGTTGAAATAAGCTGATTTTATAGGCCTGTTTTCTAAATGGGAAGCATTATTAAATCATCACTATAAAATTAAGCAATTATTTCACTATGACACCAAGTACCACAAAAAGGAAAAACAGTTTCATGTCCTATTAGCTAAATAAAGGTCAGCAGGGGTAAAGAAAAGTAGAAAACTAATTTCAAAGAGTAAATGCAAGTTGGGAGATAGAAAGAAAATCATCTCGTCAAGGGATGACATCTCCCTTTTTATTTTCTTTTATAGTTCTTTAAATGAGTAAAATGGGAGGACCTGTTCAGTAATATCCTATATCATTCAATAATAAATAATTACTGCTTTTATTTACAGATTTCATATACAGAACTTGCACAAATGACCTTAACCGAGTATTCAAACTATACAAGTGTGAAATGTGCTCTAGCTCAGAAATAAAATCACTCATCTACCCTTAACTTTGACTCAAGGGGAGCATTACTGAGAAAGTCACAACAAGGTGGCATCCTTAATACATAATAATGACACATGCAGGAAATGCACCATTATTTATACATGTGACGTGCTGTAAATTGCTTCCATCATCAGAACTAATTGTAGTGATTATTAATGCAGTGTTATGAACTGTCAGGATTGCTGTATGTAATTACATTTGTGCAAATGCTTCATTACCTGCCTAATGAATTTGGCATATATGCACATGTAAACCACTGTTTTTGTTAACATAATGAAGGGCATTTTTTTCCCCCCATAGCTACTGATGTGGAACTGGTTTGACCTATATTACAAAGTTCAAGCACCTACTTCCAGAAAAAAAAACCCCACAACCTCCCCCCACACCTCACATTGATCCGGTTTATTTTCATACTCAGCGACAGTATCATATCAACTTATTCAGAAACAAGGAGCTGAGAGAGTCAAAATTACCCTGGTCTGTGGTTACCTGACCAGCACTCCTTACCTTCTTCCGAGTCTCTAAATAGTTGCAGAGGCCACTGATGCAGACAAGATCATCTCCAGCACCAAACCTTGCGTTCCAGCCCTGAGGGCCAAACTTCAGTTGCCCAGCAACGCAAGTGTGAAAACAGCAGAGAGCAAAGAAGGATGCTTTTAAAATCCGCTTCTCCGGGACACAGTTCAAGTGTATCCTGTCAAAGAAAAGAACTACACATTTATCCAGCTAACAGCCGGCAGCTTTATCCATAGCTGTGCCTGCCTCAGCTGCCAAAAGGGAGCACTCACAAGCCTGGAGTTTGAAGGAGAGTGAGAAGCAGCTTTCTGAGTGATCAGTGACTATTAGATGGCCTCTGTGTGCAGTAATTCCCAGATGCAAAAACGTTGATGGTTATATTTTTATTTCCAAATGTCTCTTAGGAAAGAACTGCTGTGCTCCTGAAACCAATAAAAATAGAGACTAGAAGTCTATAAATATTACCCAGATAGCAGGTATAGTTTCTCAGGATAAATCATCCATAGACTTTATGCCAAGTAAGAAATGTGCCAATTTAACATTTATCGAAATGGCTACTATTTCTGCAGATCTTACACTCTTTCCCGAAGGGTCATGTTTGAAATTCAAGTGTAATTTTTTTTCCTTCCTCTGTTTAGAGTGTTAGTACAGAATCTCAGCAAGATGAGATTCTGCAGAGGTTTTCAGCTGGTTTTTAAATTACTGAGGCCAACTATTCAGGATTTTCCTATAAAACCTGTAGAAATGAGTTCCCTGACAGTTTCCTATATTCTGGTTTTCATTTTAAGAAATAATTGACATAATAAAATGACTTCTGATACCCATAGAAACGTAAGTATGTGACAGAACTTCAGCGAGGTAAACCCTCTGCTGTCACAAGGAAATAGGTCATCCACTTTGTTACAGGTAGCAAAGCCTAAACAAAGGTGAAGGATTTTATATCTGATCAAAAACCTTCTCAAGTCACAATCCTGAGTTTAACCATGAGAAGTACAACACAGGCCCCTATCCTGAAGAAAACCACAAAGCATGAAATTCATTCCACCTGGATGGAGTGTAGTTTAAGGTTCAAAAAATTAAAATTCCTTCATCAGAAATGCATCAAAGACCACGTCTGTCGGGAATGTGTAATAAGCTGCAAACACCTATGGTTCAAAATAATGGGGAAGAAAATGAAGTTTTATGAAAGATCCAGCTTAGAAATTAGCTAATAAAACACACACACACACACACACACACACATGTGCACACACATGTATATATTTCTTAAGCTAAACAGAGTCTGAAGTAGCACCACAATGTGTAGGAATTGCCTCTATTAACATTTTGCCTAGCCTTTTCAGCTCTCCATTTAAAATAGCTATAGTCAGTTATTTACAAAAAAGAAAACAATGCTGCATTATTAGTTCTCTGTTTAGCTACAAAGCCACAACCATTCTTCTTTTTTCACGAGTGTATTTCCAAATACCTTATACCTTCAAAATTTACTTATAGCTGAGGTAGCTTTGACAAGGCTCATTGTGTGGACCACTCTCCTAAGCATTGGTGGGTTCCCTTTAAAAGAAACTCTTACCCTTTCACATCCAGCTCTGCCTTCATATGTCCTGTGCTCAAATAAATACATGCTGGAAGGCTAAAGTGTCCAGTTATGGTTGTGCTTATCATGGTCTGTTTTGCTGATATGAATAAGCTTCTTGCTCCAATGCTTTTACTGCTGCAGGGAAGCTGACTTACACTGAACTTGAAGATCTGTCTGCAGGTTCCTCAGGGCAACAGACAGGGATAACCAGAGACCTGGATGGAAGGAGGCTACCTATGTCCAGTGGCACCACTGTCCTCCACATTCTTGTGTCTTCATTCTCCAGCTTCTTATCACGCACAATATAGCCCCACGGAACCTCACACAGAGAAAAAAAAAAGAGATAAACCAAAAAATGACAAGTAACTCTTGCTCCTTCATCTTTTCTGGGTATATAAGTAACTACAAGAATTCATAATTGGGGTACTGAACCACTGCCTGAACATCTGGCAGCAGGAAGACTCTGAGCCAGCAATGTGCTCTTGTGGCCAAGAGGGCCAACAGCATCCTGGGGTGCAACAGAAGGGAGGTGGCTAGCAGATCGAGACAGGTTTTTTCCTCCTCTACTCTGCTCTAGTGAGACTGCATCTGGAGTATTGTTGTCCAGTTCTGGGCTCCTCAGTTCCAGAAGGACACAGAGCTGCTGGAGGGTGTCCAGCACAGAGCAACAAAGAGGATGAAGGAAGTAGAGCACCTCCCTTAAGAGGAAAGGCTGAGGGAGCTGGGTCTCTTGAGCTTGGAGAAGAGGAGGCTGAGGGGGGACCTCATTCATGTCTCTAAATATGTGAGGGGTGGGTGTCAGGAGGATGAAGCCAGGCAGTTCTCAAGGTCACCTGGTGATAAGACAAGGGACAGTGTGTGCAAGCTGGAACNAATGGACATCATCAGTTGATCAGATCTGAGAAATATTTAAGCAATTAATTTAGTGAATGTGCTAATTGGGTGAAACAAAAACAAAACAAGGAGGGTTCAAAAAACATGTAAATTGCAGGTAAAACAAAAAGTAATTCAATTTGGGGAAAACCAACAAGACGCATTTAATTCATACCACACAGAAACTCCAACTCAAAGACATACTGAGACTAATCACATATTCTTACATAGTGACACCAAGCTGCTATCTCCACCCTCTCAAGAAGAGGAGAATGTGTTCTTGTTCCTTGTGGAAATGTTGAGTCCGTTCAGTCTGTGCATACGTCTCTGTATCAGCAACCACTTTAAGGTCCGATTCCCTGTTCCGTGTTTTCCCAAACTGGTCCTCCATTTCCAGTGCACCAATTCCTATGGCCACAAATGAGGGAAAACCACTCTCAGTTTCTGCAAACAGTAGATCACAGAAAAATATTCTATCTGTTGATCTCTGAGATTCCACACTCTCTGCTCACCATTTTCTCAAGGCAAATGGCCACAGCACACAGCCCGGTGTCACAGTGTCTCTATCTGGAGAAAGATGAGAAAGAAGTGAAGGAGGATCTGAAAACAGGAAGTTCCCAACCAGTTGTACCAGTTCATGGAGTCAATAAAAAAATCACAGCTTGCCATAGCAACTTCCCAATGCCTCAGGCGAGAAACCCACTCAAATTCAAATACAATGTGGTCAAACCAAATGCAGAGCTGAGCAAAGCTCAAGAATACCACTGGCTGAATGAAAGAGGCTTCAGAGCATGGACATGTTTTTCCATAAGACTGCATAAAGCTGGTGCAATAAACACACTCCTTCTTCTCTTTGTAAGCATTTCTATGCAAGTCTGCGTTGCATAATACAAATGTGCTCATCACTGTCACACCTTTCCCCATGCTCAACACAGGCACTCTGTTTGGGAGGACAAAGGTAAGTTTGGGAGCTCAAAGACCTGTGGTCAACAATGTTAACACTTCCCCCCATAGAGAAAAGAGTAATTAATATTCATTAATGAAAATAGAAAAGTGCATCCTGCTTTTCCGTGATCAGGTCTCTAGAGAGCAGCACGTAAATTAGCCAACACCTCTGTGAAAGGTTCAGTGGTAAATTTAATTGAGTCTTTTAATATCCTTGAGGAATGGCATGTTCTGGGGTTCAAATTGCTTTAGCATAGGTAAAGAAACAGAAATTGCAGAATCATAGAAAAGATAGAATCACCCTTATTCCTGAATCACTCCATGAATGAGATTCACTGAGGCAATGTTCCCAAATAGTCCCCTGACAGGTGGAAAAAGGAATAGGAGAATGGAAAGAAGGGGACTTTCATATCCCATCACATTACAGGACAGCAGTCTGTCAGTGCTCGCTGTTTCATACAGGCTACATCCATCCATGTGAAGTAGGAGTGATTAAAGCCTTAAAATGATAACAAAACAATAATTTGATATATCAGATGCCCGAGTTTGAGAAATTAATTACAAGTGACAGAAGAGTTAAACCTGCTAACAAAAAATTTCTAGTTTGCCTTTATTTTTACCAATCACTGTGCCAACTGGTTTTGGTAGATCTGAAGCCAAAGCAATTTTGAAAGTCTTTCCCAGGCCAGTCAGAATAGCAGGGTGCTTGCTTTTGGGGTTTTTTTAATATCTAATTATATACTCCCGGTCCTACAAAAACGCACAGTAAAATACTTAATCTATTTGCTCCAGGACTTTTTCAAAAACATAAACATATAGAGGTTTGAGGTCAAAACCACAAAGACTGAAGCTTGAGGAGCACCAAGCACATCCAAATCCCACTAACCCTGGCTAGCTTAGCACCATTTGGGATGTAGTCCAACATCTTCATGTAGTTTCCTGTCAGCCTTTCCCCAGTCCTTCATTTCAAAAACCTTCACAGCAAAATTGTGACCTCTCTCCTCGCTCAGAAGCCAGGCATTGCAGGCTGGAAAACGGAGCAGGTTGCTAATCCCAGAAGCTTCTTAGATGTTCCCCATCTATCCCTGTGGCTTCAGACACACAGCACTGCTGACTGAGGGCCTTCCTAGCTCCCATTCCCTCACTCTGTCCCAAAAGCAGCTGAGAACTCTGAAATTCCCCTGAAAACACACTGTGCTCTTCCCTTTGCAGTAACATTTCTACACCCGTGAGGAGGAAAGCAGGGCTGTTTTCAGAGGAGCCTGAGTAGCTCACGTGAAATCTGGAGATAGAATTCTTCCATTGTCAGTGCTGGCCAAGGGGTCAGGTGCTGTGTGTTTGCACAGGGCCAAGCACACCAAGCCCTCACTGATGCCACTGTGGTTGCACCCTAGCTGTCAGACAGCACTGAATCTAGTCCAGCTCTTCATTTGTTGCAAGCAACCTGGTTGACAGCTAAACGTTGCTGGAGTTGAAAGCAGATGAGAAAGGAAGCACCCTGTCCCCAGGACCTCTTCAGTGCAGAGGCCTGGAACCTGCATGTCTTGCTTGGCTTCTGGGCAGAGGGGTTGCTCCAAATCATCTTTGGCTATTAGCATAAAGCAGTGGGAGGGGAGCACCCTCCTGCAGCAGCATTAACAATTGCAGTGCTCCTGCCCACTCCATTACTGCGCTGGGAACCGCAGCTCGCCGGGGGATTGCTCACATCTTTTCGTCTGTTGCAGGGAGGGTTCTCAATCCCTCAATGCTGGCCAAAGCTGCGGCTGCTATCTCAGAAGAGCAGCACTCCAGGGCTAATTATACATCTTCCCAAGGGGCAGGCAGACCCATTTCATTAAAGTCTCCATTAAGGCCCACTGAAGGGAGCGGGAGCTCTTAATTATGCATGGGAAGCTGTGTCTGTGGCAGTCCTACCTACCCACCAGAGGCCTTCTGTTTTACCTCTCGTGTTCCTCCTGAGAGGAGCTAAACATGACACAGACTCTATCAATATGATATTTACGCTGTTGCAAGCAAAAGGAAAAAGGAACACGATTATAGGCTGCTTAAAACTTTTGCTGTCATGTGCTGCATGCTTTGTTTGTGTTCTGGGAATATGCCTGCAACCGAGGAGGTGAACCCCACCAGGAGGGCTGTTTGATACTCACTTGGGAAACAACCCAGTGGCCACCTTCTGCAGTCTTCTTGAATGCCTCCTGTAACCATCTCCTGCTCTTGTCTTAGAGAGAGGTTACGAAATCTTCCAGCCTCTACAGTGAACCCAAGATTTTTGTCTGTATAAGAAATAATTGGGGAAGGGTGAGTGACAGAGGGGGAGGAGGCAGAAAAATGAACAGAGCAAAAAGGAAAAAGAATGATAATGCCCCCTTTAATTTCACTATCACTTGTGCAATGTGTATTACTTCTTCTGAGGCACTTCACTAAACCTTTTCAACAAGCAAAATTGCGAGCTCTCAACAGCGGCCTTATTGCTGGTGTTAGAAAAAGCCCATGGAAATCTGTTCCCTTGGTTTTAAGATAATGAACCTTTTGACATTTTGATAGATGCTCAGCATTGTTACTGAGCTTTAGAAACTCTTACAGGGGGTACAGAGCAATTCCCTTATGAAAAAGGGAGCAACATGTGGTAGCTATCACATCATTTTTTTAACTGATTGGTTCAGTGGGTAAATGCACAAGGCTCTCACCTTGTGAGGCCTGAGTTTAAATTGAGCACAGGGAGGTCACAGCTGTATTAACCTGGTATTCTCACTATTGTCTGTGGGGAATAGTAATCTTAAGTATAAAGCCACAGAGCCCTATGCAATTGAATATAGTTTGTATAATGACCATTATTTAGTCACGGGGGGCATGAGATTGCATGAGCATGGAGAAAATTGCCCTCTGGCCCTCATCTAGTCAAAAGGTAGAAACCAGTACAAAGGAAACCTGCACTATGCCAAGCAGAGGAATGCTTGGTCTAAAAATGTCTTCATACTGCAGTGCTTATGGCCTTATGCTTTTCATCCACACCACTTAACAGGAGCATGGTGGGGGTGGAAGAAACTTTAGAACTTGAATATTCCACTGAAAATAAATCCTGTACAACTTTCCTGTAGGAATGCAAAGCCCAGTAGTGATGGGTGATTCCAGTTAAGTGAAAGAACACACCACATGCATGCTCGTGCACGCAGGCACAGGAGCACACACACATATAATCATATATCAATTTATCTACATTTCTAACCTTGCATGCTTCATTTAACTTTTGAGCCAATATTTTCTTTCTTTAATGGAAGGATAGGTGAGTGATCCTTGCATCAGGAGCAGATAAGAAGATTACTTAGTGTCTCAATATTTTGGAGGGAATCAACTCCTGGAGACAGAATGAAAAACACGGGAGTGACAAGACTGCTCTCTTCATAGGATTCTGCTAATTCCGTCCTTGTGTTTTCCACCAATCTCCAGACAACTGTTTCTCCCACAAAGTTCCTATACTTACCAAAAAAACTTCACTAAACACCAGAAATATTCCCTGATACAGACTTCAAACCTGCACTATTCTCACACTTAAGTGGCTGACAGCAGAGTTCTAACAGTTGTTCCATCGCAGGCATTGTCAGGGAAGTGAACTGAAAGCAAGGAGAGACAGGTGATAAAGCAAGAGAGAAGATTGTCCCCATTTCTCTGTGGTATAGGGGTCACAAGAGAGAAAACCACAACTTCTGCATGAAAATGACCTCTTCAATGACTGAATACATGAAGTCATTAAATGCAGGTCATACTCTCACATAAAGCCAGGGCAGCTAGGTGGAATAAACAACCAGGACACTAAAATTGCATTTGTAGATAGTATGCAGATGGGTAGATGATGGGGTGTGGAGGATCAGGTCTATGAGGCTTGGGGTTAAAAGGTTTAAAGAACACAACTGCAATGAAATCTTTCTTGGTATCACAGCATTTTAAAGAAGGGAGACCTGAAAAATTGGCCTATAGGGTTAGCTAGCAGCTGTAATCCCATAATGAGGCCTCAAATAAAGGAACATGCTTTTAGCTAGTAACAGCATAGCTGGCTGTACCTTCATTTATTAATAAGTACTTTTCTCAGGGGTACCTAAATGCTGTCTAAAACAAAACACGAGGACAGCTCTTCAAACGTGCAGTGACTCATGTCCCACTACACTACCTCTTCATAAGCCCTTCATCAGCAGAAAAGGCTGTGGAGGACCAGTCGTTTATTTCAAATTGTGGCTGATCACACAGGTTTTGTAAGTTATCTGCCTGCCTCTTAAGATCTGAATTTC
Organism: Upupa epops; assembly: GCA_013397515.1. Taxonomy (NCBI): domain Eukaryota; kingdom Metazoa; phylum Chordata; class Aves; order Bucerotiformes; family Upupidae; genus Upupa; species Upupa epops. The sequence continues at coordinate 1,317,056 of VZRI01008070.1, read as the reverse complement.
CTCATGCATAGAAGTCACCCTCACACATACTTTCCCCAAAAGACATATCCTCAGCTTTCTTATCTAAGTGTGTGTCATTCTCTCTGGATGGAGTGCCCTCCATATGATTAGTTCCTGATGACAGCTCTGTTTGCCCATTCCAGGGGAGAGTCTCCTTTTCTGGACAGTGTGAGTCTACCCTCTTCCTCCACCTCTTAATCAATCTTTCAGTGTCTATGTCACTGCCATAGCCTGGAAGCATGCCAAAGATGTGAAAAGAGATGAGGGACCTTCTGCATGAAGACTGAAATGAGAAGACAAATGCTGATACTTTCAGAGTATCTAACAAAGTGTAGTTTAACCAGTTATAAAGGAGTGGGAACTTATTTTATAATACTAAATTCCATGTGTATGTATATACAGACACTCCTAAAAATAGTATTGCTAAGAGTTTCCTTTGGTCACTATTGCCTTACTGTCTGCCTGCTGTTGAGCATCAAGATATGACAAATGGGAGACCCTGTGAGGGGCATTCACTGTAGAAAGGAGTGGTATGAAGACAAACATTTTTAGGAGACTGGACAATTTATGGTAAAACTAACTCTCTCACAAAGCACAGCGTGTGGTGTCTAAGAACAAATACACTCCAAAAGCAAAGATAACCCCTTTCTGAAAGCATCACATTGTGGTGGAATGTATGACTTTACCTGAAACTGTCTAGTTATGGCATGCCTCCATAAATAACAACAAAATACATTAGGAACTGAAAAGCAATTTTCCCAGCCTACCTTAATGTCACTCCATGACTGAATAGTTAAGAAGTCAACGGGACTCTCATGTATTCAACTCTGAATAAAAAAAACGGAAATCTAATGCCAGGAATAGTATCTTTCTACTTCTTAGAACAATCTTGACAGCATACAGAATTGGAAAATGTCTTCAAACTTGCTTCAGAGCCCTTTCTGCCTTAAAAGTATTCAGTACTCAAAGTATTTCTGAGTAGGGAGCTCAGAGTAACAAGAATTCCTATGGCTGTATTTTTGGAAACTCATTAATACAATAATTTACATCTTGTTTTAATGGCATTTAAAATCATGTATTTGGAAGTCCTTTGTGAAAAGAAAGGTTGAATGGGACTGATTCTGTCAGGTTACAGATCTGGCACTGAATGTGTTTGGATTTTTCATCCTGTTTAATTGCTTTATGGAAGATGGCCTGGGAGGCTTGCAAGTAAGCACACTTACTTTTATTTGTTTATTTGACTTCTGCCTTTTTGCTTTCCTGCTCATTAGATAATCCTTTCTTGACTGTAGCTCCTAAGGAGATGTGGCCTAAGCAGTCTAAATGCAAGGCACTTCTGTCAAGAGGCTTTTGAGGAAATTTTCAGCAAACCAGGAGTAAGGGCTGCAAACAGCAATACTCTTCTGCTTCTTATTTAACTCAGCAGGTAGAATCTCCTGCTCAAGTGAGCTGGTAATTTGCAGTGGGTGACGTCCCTCCCTCATAGCATTAGATCATTTGGTAGATTTGTCACAGTGATTATATGGAATCCTTCAAAACTCTTCCTACCTGAACTTGTGGGATGGCTTAACAAAAGAAGGTGAACTGCAAGCACAGTCAGAAAACACCGTCAAAATGGATATGGTTGACTAAGAGACCCATTGAAAGGCACAATGTTAGGGACTATCACATTTTCCTTTCTCAGACACATAGCCCTGCAAATGGAAACACATGGTACAAGTAATAACTAGCATCTTGGGCAACACTGCAGGAGGTAGAATTCTGTCCCTTGCACTTAGAAACAAAATCAAGATATGCTTTCAATTTCAGTGAGAAATGGTAGAAGGGGTTGGTGCTGCCCAGACTGTTACTAATGAAGGAAAGAATGGATAGTCTTATGGCTGTTGGTCTGTAATGCTTTCTTGTCACATTAACCTGAGTTTTATTTTCATTGGCTTCAGCTATCTATAGGGTGACAGTTGTCTCATTTATTTTTTGATGTGCAGTGATTATCCCACACAATTACCAAAACATTCCTATCCATTACAAAAATTAATATGAATATACTCTAGAAAAGACCATAGATATGAAACCATGAGAGAGAGGACAGCTCAGAGAAATATTTCACTAAAAATAATTATTAATATATATTTTACAGATGACTTTAAGCTGATAAAAGCAGGTCCATTTTTATTACCTTGTGCTGTGTTTCTGCTGCAGTTGGCTGTTGATTCGAGTTTCTTTACAAGTTCACTGTCATCTATGAAACTGCCCCGGGCAGCTGACAGTCTGGGCTGCATGTCATCTTCTAGCTGCCTGAGCTCAGACTGAAACAGTTCAGCTGCTTGGCCAGTACTGACGAGTAGGGGGAATGAAAACACTGTATTTAAAGAACAACAGCAAGAAATAGTGCTTTTTATGAACTATAGTTTCTGTTTAATTAAATCAGCTGATTTAATTGAATTTCTGAAAGAGGCAGCATATCTTCTGTCCCAGTACACTAGAACTAAGATTGCAGGACACTCAAAGCGAGAAGGTTCTTCTCCTCCTTAGACTACACAAAAGGATTGGGATCTCACTAGATCTGGCAAGTGGTTGTCTGTGGCAGAAGAGAATGCCAACAGTAGCACAAGGCTGAAGAATCCCACTTCTGCAGCAAGCAATGTGAGAAAGAATGACCATGGTCTGCTCTGCTAACTGACCTTCTGACAGACACGGAGCTTGACTAGTCTTAAAGGGAGCTCTCCATCAGAATCTGACCCTTGCACCAAAACCCCCTAGATGATACAGGCATCATAAGCATACAGTCCCGTGTGGAACAATGTGCAGATGCAGAGGAAAATGGCCAGCTGTTTTCAGATCGTCTTGCCAAATATATGGCTTTCATTCTTCGAGGGGTAATTAAAATCCCTGACCCAGCTTGCCCTTGCATGTAGCAGCAGCTCCTCAAAGAAGAGTAGTGAATCTTTGCAGAGGAGGTTAGTAAATTACATGAGCTAACTGGAAGAGCACACTAGAGAAATAGGAAGTATTCTTATTATCAATTTCACACCCCAAAGTATTTTTTCATTTTTAAGCTTATAGATCACAGTCTGCTCAAAGTCCTTTCTATAGCCAGCTATAAAAGCGTGCCTCTTTCTAAGGTACTGTGCATTGCTATGACTGCAGCAGCCACAGACTGCATCTTTGCAGGAATAAATGATGATTTATTAACCAAATGCCCCAGATCCTAACAGTGCCATATGTTCTTATGGACTGGCATGAAATTTTATTCACACTTACTGGCTCAAGATCACTGAAACACAAAGCACTGCAGAGGGCTTTAATGCTCCGCTGTAAATTACATGCAAACCCAGCAGTAGAAAGAAATGTGGGGATAAGATCATAATAAATATAATTTCTGGAGAGGTTTAGGTCAAGCTCAGCCCTCTGGGAGCACAGATTTGAGCAAATCAGTAGCAGTACTTCCTGCACTTTGCAGAAACTGACCCTTAAAATCTTTCTAATATATGGGTTCCTACTGTACAGCAGATTCAAACAGCCAGACTACTGCTAGCCTAAAAATCTCAGAAAAGGCAAAGGATGGCTCAAAAGATAGTATTTACCTTGTGGTTTTCTAAGCCTGGCCTTCCAGCATTAAGAACCTCAGTCAACATCTGCTCTTCCAGCCTGTCCCCAGGGCCAGTGAAATTCATGCGGCAGTCTGAGCCTCTAGTTCTGAATTGTAGTTAGGGTCAACCAGTCGGGTGTGAAGGATGAGACACAAATTCCTGTTGAATTCACATTCAAGAAAAAAAGAAAATCCAAGAAAACCCTCCTGGAGGGTTCTCTGACAGATGATCTCCTCCTAAATGGTCTCCACCCGGCAGAACGTGACCATGCTTCTGTCACCAGTCAAAATGGATGTGAGAATCCAGGCAGAGCTCTCACAGAAGGAAGTGGTTGTGCAGGTGACAGGCTACAGGGAATGCCACAACCCCTCACTGATCTCAGGAGGAAGCTCTGAGGAGAGCTGTGTGGGATGTGAGCAGGTAGATGATCAGCTTAACCAAATGGCACAGCTGCAAGATGAAGTTATAAGGCTACAGGATGAAGCGGAAAGGCTCAGGAGCATTNTCCTGGAAAACAGTCAGTGTAACTGGGATATGGGTGATAGGCAACCTATTCCAGAGGTCTCGTCACAATCAGATAGGCCTTCCAGCAATATGACAACCTCCTCCATAAAGGAGAAGGGATCTAGCTGTTGGAGATTTGCTCCTGAAAGGAACTGAGGGTCCAATATGCAGAACTGACCCTCGTCATAGCGAAGTCTGCAGTCTGCCTGGAGCCCAAATCAGGGATATCACTAGGACACTGCCTAACCTGGTGCAATCAACTGACTGCTACCTGCTAGTGATCTTCCAGACGGGTGGGGAGGAAGCTGCGTTCTGTAGCCTGGAGGCAATGAAAGGCCTTGGGATGACTGGGGAAAGTGAAAGAATCTGGTGTGCAAATGATTTTCTCTTCTTTACTTCCATTTTCAGGTGAGGGCGTAGAATAGAAGGGTCCAGTCCATAAATGCCTGACTACGAGACTGGTGCTACAGGCAGAGTTCTTTGATAATGGCTGGCTTTATAAGACACAGACCTGGCAGCAATACACGGTAGAGGTTTATCTCAGAGGAGCAAAAGGGTTCTGGGACAGGAATTAGCAGGGTAATTCAGAGGGCTTTAAACTAGACCCAAAGGGGGATGGGGGTGTAGCTGGGTGTGCACCACTGGGGTAGTGCTCTAGTATTGATGAAGAACAGGAGGTCTCCCAACTTCCTAGGATGAAATTGGAGCACTCAGCTCGCTCCCTACAGTGCCTGTACACCAATGCACGCAGCATGGGGAATAAGCAGGAGGAGTTAGAAATCTGGACTGCTGTGTCCTTTTCAGGAGAGACAGATCAGCAAGGC
>VZRI01008070.1:1247409-1289197 GCA_013397515.1 Upupa epops | reverse complement strand
GGGATTGGACTAGATGATCTTTCGAGGTCCCTTCTGATCCCTAATGATTCTATAATTGTGCAAGTACAGTAGATCTGTTGACAGAAGCTATCTGACTAGCAGTACACAACTCTCAGATCTGTGGAGACTATTACCATGTAATTTCTGTGGCAAAAATACTCAGGATCACAGCCCTTTCCTTGCTCTGCAACCTGGCCAATAGAGTGATGGAAAATGCCATGCTGGGTCAGCTAGTTGCTAACCTGTTCCTTTCAGAGCATGCTGCCCACAAAAAGTAGAAACTGGGTTCTGTTTGTCAGCTTGTCACTGGAAGGACCATTTAATATCCTTGAGTTACTTGAATGAATGGCAAATATTTTTGTTGACTGTTAGAACTCTACCGTGTTACTTGTGTCTGAGGCTGCTGTAGCTGCAACAAAAGCAAGTTCTCTTTCAGTTTTCAGCTGGTCATCCTCACTTTCTGCCTCTAATACACAGCTCCTTGGATTGCTGCTACCTACTAAAACAATGACTCTGAAGTCTGTAATGAGAGCTGTGAAGCACTCACCTGCAGTATGATATCTTTATTCACAAGTGCATTTTAAATACCATAATTTTATGTTATGCATAAAGAACAACTTCAGCAGCTGTGGCACTCAAGTTGGTTTGTTCTTGGTGCTGCATTCCATCTGTTCTGCACAGTGAGAATTTCTATTCTCTGTTTATATCCCCTGTTGTAGAGTGCGCATGCGGGCTTGCGGGATGTGACGCGATAGGTTCTGTATTCTGCTACGTTGGCAAGAAAGGGGGTGTACACGAAGGGTGGGTCACTGGTATATAAGTGTACGCCACGTGATAATAAACGCCATTTACTGACATCACATTGATGTGCACCTCGGTGAATGGTCAAGCTCAAGGTCCCCCATAGGAAAACGAACAGATCATGTAATGTTCACTGCAACAATCCCCATACTGTCAAAAGAGTCAGGCTCACCTTTGAGCCTGGGAAGACCATGGAACAGATCCTCCTGGAAGCTGTGGTAAGGCACATGGAGGACAGGGAGGTGACTGTAGACAGCCAACTTGGCTTCACCAGACTGATGATGTGAAATACCACCGATCTGTGGTGCTTTTGAAAATAGGAGCCCATCCGTTTGTGGAGACACATCAGATAGCAAATGTTCCTGGTTACCAACAGAGACCTGGAGATCACTGCGTGAGACATTAAATTCAAAAGGACCCCCATGTTTAGGAGTAATCCTGTAGAATGCCAGGATGAGTGATTCAGTAATGCAGAATAGGAAACCTGGTAATGGGGAATATTCGGGCAGTCTGTGACTTCTGAGAAGTTACAGAACACAGGGGAAATCTTGGTAGCTCATGCCATTTCAGTAGGCAGCGTGCAAGCATATAATGACCTATGATCAAACACAACAGCTGAAGCTAAGTAACAGATCTATGACAGATAGAAAGTGAAGACTTTCCTTTAGGATTTTGAGAGCCATGACCTCTTTGTCCTCACTCCCTCGTTTGTCCCCTTTAAAGCACTCCCCTTCAGAAAAGCAAATACCAGGGAGCCAATGGTCAGTTCTAGCAAAGCACTAGAGGTTTCCCAACCCAGTAAAACCTTCACTGCATTTCTGGGCTATAGATGAAGAGATTTGTCAAACAAGCCTCAGTCTTTAGGTAAAGTGGCCTTTTCCTTTCAGTTCCTCCATTCCAAGTCTGAAATCGTCAGCCTCAACAAGGGAGAAGAGAAAGGGGAGTATCCTTTATGAAAATACTGCATTTACTGAATTTCAGCTTTGGAAATTGAACAGACATGAATTAAAGCAGGTTTGCCAACATGCTTGTTTCGGCATAACAGTGGCTGAGATTCATAACTTCGCATCAGCAAGCTTCAGTTTTAAGTGAAATCTGAGTGCCTTCGCAATTTTCTGCAATGATTTAATGACCTGTTCAAAACCAGATAATTATTTCTTTGGTGTGAATGTATCTGGTAGCATAAGCCTGAAGGGTGTCCTGTATCGTCTGCAATTGCCTATTTGGAAGATGATCATGTACATTTTAAGAATAAATTGCCTGGAGCTGAAGTTAGTTGGATTTCATCCATCTTTATTCTTGCTCAACTCACTGGCTTGTTTCCTGTCAGGTCTTGCTTAAACAAGTGTCCTTACAGAAAAAGAGGATATTACAGTGATCAAGATGCTAATACTTGGATCAAGCGCTAAGCACTGGCAGTAATAAGCCTCTGTAGGAATTTAATATCCTTATAAAATGTGTTCCTACAATTGTTAGGGGCACTTTGCATGTATACGTCTATCACGTGGGTTACTCAGACACTGTCTGTGGAAATACCATGGATTAAAAATCAATATCTATTACACTACCAATGACAAGTTCCTAAGAAATATTTCCTCTGTCTCTTGTGATGTAGCTTCTAGGATGAAATTCCCAGTGGTGATTGGTTTGCATCTTAGCCACAACCTATTTTTAAAATTAAATATTGCTTAGACAGTTGCCATTTTGGTTTAGTTTATCTTTTCCCTAACATGACTCGAGACCAACATTATTGAGATTAGTGCAAAGTGAAGAGTTTAGAACTGTTTACCCGTGCTTAGAAATGGTGCCTCTGGTAAGATATAACCAGGTGAACAAGTATTAAACCCACAGTATCGAGTGCTTCTAACATGACACAGTGTATTCCACTAAAAAACCAGCTACTTTAAGTCATACAAACTGCATTATGGATCTGTGTCTTTTTTTTTCTAACACTGAAGTTATTCTGTGTTTGCTGATGCCCAAAGAAAATATGGGACAAGATAATTTTGTTAAGGGAGGAAAAATTAAAGAGCACAGGTAGCAGATAAATCATAGGACAGTATTTCTCAAGTCACCTCCCCTCAAGAAGGGATTAAGAAGCTTGTCTCCAGAAGTTTAGTCCCTTTCACATCAACAACTCCTGTGGTATAGAGCTCTTCAGTGCTCTGAATTGTTAGAAAAGCCGGGAGTGGTGTGCCCCGAGCAATCGGACCGAGAAACTATGCTGTAAATAAAGAATGCATTTCAGCTGAGGGAGGTAAATAAGAAACACTACTTGGTTTGGATCCATCTTTCTCCTGAACCTCAGCTAGTGTTACTGTCACCCATATACCCCCACCATGCTCTCCACATTTTCTTTCTTTGGAGGAGTAGGTCTCATTCGAAAAGCCAATGACATATGCATCCTCATCTGTAGTCCGCTCAGGCTGGCATCACTCAGAGCACACAAATAGCTAGTGAAATGACAGTAATGTTAGTCTCCACTATTTTAAAACCTTAGCAGATTCATGTTTACAGTCAGACTCCGGTTGGTTACAATACAGATATGTAGCTCTGCCACATTTATGGGGCATTCAAACTGACCCCATTTTTCCCAAAGAGTCTGGTTTAAAGTGACTCACTCTTCACTTTTTCTTAAGTACTGCTTCACTCCAAGGCAATACCTCCAGATGTGTATCATAAATATCAAGAAATACTGGCTTTTTGTTGCAAAACACAAAAACATCCATATAAACCCAGTTTGAAATCTATAGAACAAGAAAGCAAACCTAATTTTCTAAAGGGTGACAAATTTTAACCAATTATGAAGACAATTCAGAAATGAGTTAGCTGGAAGACACATTCTCATTTGCTGATTTGTTTTTGGTAAAAAAAAATGTAGAAGATTAATATTTAGAAACCATCAGCAGCCTTATGAAATCGTTTTAGATTAACGTAGCACAAAATGACACTTTCATTTCCAATGAGACCCTTTCAGAAGTGCAATAAAGCAATGAACAGGGGAGTAGGGTAATTGTAAGTACCAAGCGCTGAACTTCATCCCTGAAACAAAGTCGCCCAAAGATGTGATTATGCCATGATAATCACTCTGTGTGTTCCACCTAATTGCTTAATGAAGTAATTAGGATTGTGTTAAGGGTGTATTTGGACCATCCAGATCCAACGGAGGCATACAGACCCACTACAGGACAAGCACAACTGCAAAGCTGTTGCTGGAATATCGTGCTGTCAGATCCAATTGGGGTAAATTTAATTAATTGCACTGTTTGGATTTTAACCTTCCTAGCAGGTTTGAAGTTCTGTACAAGATAAAGTTCAGCGAAAGGCTGAGGTCCATAATTCATCTAATCCAGAGAAATATAAAGTAAGATTGAATCAGAACGTGTATTTCAGTGTCAAAACCCTCTTTTCCCCCAATCAAATGAGGGTGAAACATAAGGTCATTAGGAAAAGGTTAATGCCACATAATAAAAATGTGTTCAAGAAACATAGAAGAAGAGAATGAAATTCCAATTTGATTGCTCAGTCAGTATAGCCTTCCCTGTTGCTCACTATCTGAAGACTGTTTATGAAGTTCTCGGCAACTTAAAAGTCTCCTTAGCTCCCAATCAGACATTAACAACCATGATGTGTCGATCAAAAACATCTCTGCAGTACTGATAAATGACAACATGTAAGTCAGAGTTTGCAGCAAAAAGCCACAGCTGGCTGAGCCCTGCGGACTGTAGAGGCAGAGGAGCTTCAGTTTACAATTTTGAACAGCTGGTGTTCTATTTCCAAAAATGTGATGGTAGCCATAGGTGGAAGTTTTAGAGTCCAGGTGAAATGATGCATTTGTATTCATTCTGTGGCGACAACTAAAGCCTGTAAACGGGTGTGTTTTGTTGGTAACTCATGTTAATTGGCTGAGCTGAGAGCGAACAGGAGATTCAACACCAGTGACACTGATTGTTAGGAATGCTATTATAATCTTAAAATTCCAGGTTTGCACTTTGTAATGTTGTGAGCTACTGTAATGAACTTCTGTATCAACTGAGTTGTTCATTTCACCTAAAGCCTCAAAGCCTTTAGAATCTGAAGTGCTCAGAGATGACTCTCTGACCTTTACTGTATTACAAATAGGTCTGATTCTCAAGATCCACATCCATTAAATGCGTGAATGAGCTCAGTATTTATTGTTCTTTCATCTCATTAAAACAGCTAAAAGGTTGGGAAAAGGCATAATGTAGGAAAGGTCAAGTGGTAATCATGGTGTGAAATGCTGTTACACGTGTAAGTATAATAATTCTTTAGGTTTTATGCTTCCTGGAGGGGAAGTTGTTCAAAACGAGAAAGGTTTATTTTGTGCTAAATATAGCTCAAGAGCACTAAATGGGGGCATTAGACTGACCTTTTGCTCCTCTGCATCAGCAATGGTCTTTTCTCAGCTCACTTTCTCAGTCTGAAGCATTATCTTGGCAATCAAAGTTTCAGCATCTTGATTTCTCACTTGTAGTTCTGCCTTGCAAGAAGCAAGTTTGGAGTTCAGATCTTCAATCTACAGGACAGAAAGGTCATGTATTACTCCAGAGCAAAGGGTGTTAGGTATACTTCTGGCCAGATTACACCACGTGAGCTTTGAAAGGCTGGACTAAAAGCAATGTTTTGTGGGTCTCAGTATTAAAAAGGTTGTCTTTTCATTTCTTACTTTGCTTCCATTTGACAGCTCGTTGTTTGTTGCTTGCAGAACTTTACTGATGTGAAGATTTTAGGAACAGCAAAACTGCACCCACCAGGGAGACCACAGCTACCCTGAGATGCTGGGATTTCTGGCCATCTGCTCATGGCAGCTCAGTGCAATAGTGCCCAGCACCTAGTGAAGATACCAACGTAAAAGCAAACAGACACCGTGAGAAATGCTTGGTACCCGCTCTGAGCAGACTGTTCCAGCAGAGGCTTGCTGAAAGGTTAAGCCGGACTGGGGAACAAAGGCTACCTGTTAGTTTGCTGAAATAGCAATTTATTGCCTGCCAGGAGAGAAACCCTTATCAAAATATCCAGTGACAATATCTTTTCACGTATAAAGGAATCCTTTCAAACACCTATTTCTTTAATTTTTCCCCTATCTCCCCAAGCGTTTTATCGGTCAGCTTGCATGATAAAAACCGTATTTTAGCCAGACAGGGGCCTCTTGTTAACCTGATCTGGATAGGGGTGATAAGGCAAAGGAGAAGATAAATATTATAGGGCTTGAACTTTCACCACGTGGAAGGACTTGGAGGCTCCTCTTTTTCAGTGGCCTCTTGAAATCGTATAAAAGATTTGCTTTTCCAAAATAGATAGTTTGGAGATGAGAAGACCAACCTGAGTTGTAACAGAAGACGGTAAAACCCCCAAATCTCTCGACTGACTTTATTTTGCATAACATTTGAGATCACTTTCTCTTTTTCCTTTCAGAAATACATACAATAAAATTGAACAGCGCTGCATTTGATAGTCTTGCAGAGAGCTCCAGGGTGCGGGCTGGACTTGGGTTTGTGTTTAAGCACTTACCAAGTCGGAGCTGTGGCTCTATCCGCTAGTGCAGCCTGTAACACTTGAAATTATCACGTTACCTTTTGGTCATCATGAAACTAGAACTCAAAAATCAGAGTAGTTTAATAATTTACTAGCATGGGATATCTTATGAGAAACAGCCTTTAGAAAAAAACAGGCAGCCTTTCCTACTGAGCATTTATTTTTTGCAGGCCTTCAGCTGGCAAAGTAAGAATAAACCAGCCAGCTCTCCTTACTGATCTCATGTAGTCCCACCACGATGCAACAGCTACAACTAAGCATTCCATATCCGGGGGTTTATAAGAACACACTGATGTATTATTAATAAAGGACCTGCTGGATTACAGCTTCTTTTCAGCACTTCCAAAAGGAATGATGGAACACGTGTGGTCAGGATGGCTCCAAAGCAGTTTCCCCTCCCTCATAGCTTTGTGGACTGATCAGCCACAAATGAACTGTCTGCAGAAGTAGTGACTAGGTGCCTAAGTGTCACTAGTCCCACAGGGAGGTAACAATAGCTGGTGGAAAGGCTCCACACTTGCTCCTCCTGATTTCATTCCCTCTCAGCTGGCTACTGGCCACACACAAATTCCCTACACACACAACTGTGTCTTCTGTCTCCGAGGTTTGTGATACTTGCTCTCCCTCCCACCCTTTCCTGTGCCACCTCCATACTGCCCTCATCCTCCAGAATTTCTCCTTGCTCAAATGAATGGACCCCTTCTCCCAAGGATGACTAAGGAGTTCAAAGAGCTTCTACACTAAACAAACCCCCGAGTTTCCAAAAGCCAGTCATTTCACTAAAGAGAAAAAAGCCACTGCCCCAGTAATCAGCCTGAGGAAAAGCTGCCGTGACAAGGTTATTTGGAATAAACCCCAGATTATTGATAAAGGTTTTGCTTTTCCTAGTTTACCTGGAAAGCTGCTGCCTTCAGTTTCCACATGCTATTCACCAAATGCTTGTGTCCTGACATCTTGCTTTTCTTCTCTAGAAGGATTTTCTATAAAGTATTCTTGGCTCCTGAAAACTCTTCAGAGTGGTATAATTATATCGCCCCTCATTATCATAGAACCACAGAATGGCCTAGGCCAGAGGGAACTGCAGAGATCACCCAATCCAACCTCCCAGCCATGAGCAGGGATGCCTCTTGACTAGACCAGGTGGCTCAAAGCCTAGTCCAACTTGGTCTTGGACTTCTCCAGGGACAGGGCATACACAACCTCTTTGGATAACCTATTCCTGAGTCTGAACAAGCTCATACTGAAGAATTTCTACCTAAATTCTAATCTATTCTTCAGTTTAAAGCCATTTCCCCCTGTCCTATCACTGGACACTCTTCTAAAAGTCCCTCTCCAGCCTTCCTGTAGTTTCCCTTCAAATATTGGAAGGCTGCTGTAAGGTCACTGTGAAACTTTCTCTTCTCTAGGCTGAACAATCCCAGCTCTCTCAGCCTCTCCTCACAGCAGGGGTGCTCCAGCCCCTGGATCATCTTCATGGCCCTCCTCCAGACTCACTCCAACAGACCTGTGTCCCTCTTATGGTGGGGACACCAGAACTGGGTGCAGTACTCAAGGTAAGGTCTCATAACAGCAGAGCAGTGGGGAAGAATCGCCTCTCTTGATCTGCTAGCCACGGTCCGCTTGTATCCCAGGACACGATTGGCCTTCTGGGCTGCCTGAGCACACTGTTGGCTCATGTTGAGCATTTCAACAATTGTCCCCCCAAGTCCTTCTCTTCAGGGTTATTCTCAAGCCACTCTATACCCACCCTGTATGGCTGTGTTTGGCACTCAGCATATGCACCCCGGTGTGAGCACAAGCCATGAAATCACCTGGAAGAGTGGCTGAACGTCCCCAGGGAAGAAGAACAAATGTAAACATATACAGACACCATTAATTTTTGAAAGACTTCAGAACTGGCTACATTTCTAAGGCTGGCTTGTTCACAAAGCTATTCTGCAGTCTACCCTAAAGGTAAATTCATCAGCATGTAGAAAACATTAAAGCAAAATGAGCTTTCCCCAGCTTTTTCCTGTATAAAGGAGTCACTTGCGCGCTGGCATTCACTGAGTCTGCATCACAAAAGCTTGGTGCTTCAAGATTTGTTTTTTAAGCCTTTTTTTAAAATAAATGCTGGTAAAAGCTAAACCCAAAGATCAGAGCAGTCACTGTGCTGTTACATCCAGGGATGGATTTTTCTCACTTATTTCTGGAAATTCTGTTTAAGAAAAAAGTCCTGTCTAGGGTAAAGAAATGCAATAGAGTGGTTGTCCTGAACACATGGATCCCCACATACCTAATATATAGAATCACAGGGTTGTACGGGACCTCAAAGGATGTCTAGTCCAATCCCTACAATAAACAAGGACATCACCCACCAGAGCACATTGCCCAGAGCCCCATCCAGCCTGACCTTGAATGTCTCCAAGGATGGGGCCTCTACCACCTCTCTAGGCAACCTGTTCCAGGGATTCACCACCCTCAGATTGAAGAGCTTTTTCTTGATGTCTAACCTATATCTACCCTTTTCCAGCTTAAAACCATTACCCCTCATTCTATCATTCCATGTCCTTATGAACAGTTCTTCCCCAGCTTTCTGACGGCCCCTTTCAGATATTGAAGGTCATTATAAGGTCCTCCTTCTCCTCTTCAGGCTGAACAACCCCAACTCTCTCAGCCTGTCCTAGTAATAAATTGCTCCAGCCCTCCAATCATTTTTGTGGCCCTCCTCTGGACATGCTCTAACGGGTCCTCATCCTTCTTGTGCTGGGTGCTGTGTCCAGAGTTGGACACAGTAGTCCAAGTGAGGTCTCAGTAGGGCAGAGTATAATCACATTCCTGTCTGGAGTGAAGCACCATTAGCTTCAGATTGAAGAGAACTGCACAATTTAGATTTTGGAAGTAGCTTTTTCTTTTACAGAGCCCTGCTTTTCTATGCTTGTCAAAGTCAGGGATAGACTGTCCTAAAGTCATGTGAGAGCAGGATTAGGCCACCGTGCAGTGCTTTTGAAAGCTCGGTCTCTATGTACCATGGAATTCAGAGAAACAGCAACATTCTGTGCTGAAGAGACTTTCTATCAGTTTCAAAGAGTACTTGACCAGTAAAGTAGTAACAACTTAATGGGGTTCAGAGTCACTCTGAGCTGTGTCAGTTGACCCCCTTCTCTACAATGTCTGTCACCCAGGCATCAAACCACAAAGTACACCTCCAGCTCCAAGCAAAGCTCAGCCTGCTGCAGAAAGGGACCGCAGAGTGGTCCTGTGGGCCCAGAGGGCTGTGCCAATTAAAAAATACAGCTGTAAGATTAAAAACCACTTTTCACATACTTTATGATAACCGAAGCAGGCTAGGAATATTTGAAGCAACTCCAGATGGCCATTTACTTGCATATATTTAAGCAAACTGCAGAGGCAAAGTGCACCTCTCTCAGCAAGGAGAGCGGTCATTCCAGGCACAAAGCCCAAAGGTCCTGTTACTAAGCTTTTGCAAACCGAACAAGCAAATACAAGGTCTTACTAGATTACTTTGAATTCGAGGGTGATGGTGAGATAAGAAAGACTATAATTAATTTTTTGTGTTTTAGGGGATTCTACCCACCTGTACTACTAGAATATAGGCAAGTGCATGTCTCAGCAAGAGTACTGCATGTAATGTGCACAAGGAAATGCTGAGAAAACCCATTTACTGCCGTCACTGTAACTAACTCCTATTTTGTCCTCTGTGACTTCCAGCATACTTAAACTTTGTAATTTGTAGAGTCACATCTCCCTCATTTTAATGATTATTTATTGCGTTCTGTACAAGATGGACCCGGTTCAATTAATCAAGGGAAGCCTAAAAATCAATTAATATGAATTAAATGAGCTACACTCTTAGGAAAGTCACACATAATTTACCAAAGCATTGTCAATAATGCTTAGGGAACTTTGGGAAAATTGCTCACGAGTGCCTGTTAAATGTTTTAAGCTCCATCATTAATATTACAATCAGGTGGAGGCAGAAAGAGTTACCATTTTTCTCAGTAAGAAACCTCATTATTCTCATGTGACTTTTAAAAGCTAGGTTAGAAGAATGCTTATTTCACCTATGATTACAGTAACAGGAATTAAAACAAGGATTAAATAAAGAATGATTTACACTTCAGGAAAGCAGAAATAAATTGCTTCACAAATAAAAAAAATCAGAGCATCATTAGTTGAGGTGCAGATAGCAGAAATCCATCTTAAAAGAAAATGGTCTGTAAAGGCAAGGCTAGTCAGGCAGGAACGGACATTTAATGCAGATTTGAGCAGCTCTTGGTTTCCAACTCAAATTTGTTTCAGCCTTGTTCTTACTTTTTTCATTGACCGCAACACGCACGCACCCTGCAGCACAGCTCTTCCGAGCAAAAGACAACCTCCTTCACATGATCCTTATGAGAGGTATCTACTCAGCAGCCCTGAAAAGCCCACTAAACAACAGTTTCATTTATAAATCAGCGAGGGAAGAAGTGGGTTCCGGTTGAGCTGGAAGTGGCCTGAGACAACTCGTCTCAGTGGGGCAAAATGACTATTGTTATCGAGCTTAACAAAATCGCACAGCATGGGAGACACGCTGAGCCAGAGAGCAGCTGGTTGTAATTCACACTGGTTTTCAGAAAACACTAATCGTTGCCGAACAGACCTCTTTGAGGATTGGTCTTCCCTGCATTTTCAATTTGTCACTTTCTCTTATGATAAGGTCAGCAGTGACAGCACTTCCTGACATTAACAGCTGTGGCTTTTAAAAGGGTCATTGTGGAACTACTAATTGCAGTAATTTCATTAGCATAAATTATTTATTCTGCCATTCATTTATCTCCAGGTTCGGTGGTGGGGGTTTTTTTAAATACAACATTGTACTTTGCAACGAACGTCCATTCAGAATCGTAGGGAAAGGAAATGATTATTGCTAATTTGGCCTTCTTTATTAAAAAAAAAGAAAAAGCAAACAGAAAAGAGTCGATAGAGTAACAACATCTGATTTAACTGCAGGTCACTAGAAAGCATCAAGTAGTTTGAAACCAATAATGAAGATCAGACTGGTACAAATCAAACTCATTCCATGCTGCCGAAGACGGCTGAGCAATAAGCCCATACACAACCCGAAAGGAAAGGTAAGGGTGAAAGCTGTTCGTTCTTATGCAGCTTCTCTATTCTGACTGACTGACTTTTCAGCATGCCAATAACCCCTGAACACAAGCTACAAGAGGGGTTAGACAGAAGTTTTGCCTACATTCTCCTTGCAGTTTGCCTCAGGCTGTAAATTAGTCATTACCAAACTGATAAACCTGAACTCCTTTGCTGTTGAGTGAAACACGCCAAGCAGAGAGAACAAAACACCCCATGCCACTGAACTGGAACGCGGGGACTGCAGGCAGGTATCAAAACTGATAATTAAACCAAGCCAGTGTTTGTTTGAAGGAAGAGGCAACAGAGAAAAAGAGAGAGGTGGAAAGGCAGTAGGGAGTGTAAGAGATAAGGGGAGAGGAAAAAATCATTACTGCAGGCTGCTGATCAAGTTTTATACCAGACGAGGTACTGAGGCACTTCTGTAGGTTCATTGAGAGTAGTACATGGATTTCAGAACTGCTGTACAGTGTTCTTTCCTCGTGGTTAACAATTTGAGTACTGAAACAGAAGAGTGCTCTTCTTTTCTCCCAGTGACTCAAACAGAACCACATTGATTAGACTTCTGATAGTCTCCATTTCCCTCAAATATCTCCAAACTTGTCTCTTGTTGAGACTTAGTTGACACATTGAACAATGTCCTTCTAAGTGAAGAGGATGTATTTTCAACTGGCACCATATTCAGGGAGGATTACTTGCTCTTTCTATTCAGACATTTTCACATGGGCAGCAGACACCACACAGGGTTCTTCCTAGAACACATGAATGCTGCAGATCACCATCTCCCTGCTGAGCTCAACCTGCACACTACTTCTTTACCTGGGTAAGCTGGATCTTCTAGAAAATACCTAGTTTGAAGATAATGAGATGGAGAATATGACTTCCTTCTCAACTCCCACAATCACCATGAATTTCATGTGGTTTTCTCTCTCAATTTAAACCCAGAAAATGGACAGGTCTTGTTAAGGCAATTAGATGCGATATCATATTTGCATTGAACTTAAGAATAAGGAACAAAAAGATAATTAGCTTAACCCTAATTAAAATCAATGGCAGAATATTGTTATACAGGAATGAACAAAAACTTCTATCAATGACTACTGATATGTTTCTGGAAACTCTGGAAAAGAACAAATACAATCCAAGTGTCAGCGATGCCAAAACAATCACTCAGTAACAGAGCTCTCAGTGCTCATCAGAAGGGACAGCATGATTACAGCATGTTTCAGAAGCTCAGGCACACATGAGCCCTGGCTAACAAGATTTCTCTATTAAGAGCAAACAAAAGGCTTGCTGAAATGTCTGAATTGAGCAAGTGAGATGACGTATTAACACACCGGCACTAGAGATGAGAGAAGGCCAGGACACCACCCCCCATAAATCTTCGATGGAGAGAGGCTGGCAGACTGCAGCTAAGATTTCTTCGTCAGGGTGGTCTTTTTTCATCCTGCCCCTCTCATTCTTCTGATATCCTAACACACCTCTGCAACAGTCCTTTACTGTTTTGCTGTGATTATTCTCCTTTCACCTCTGTTTCACTCCTCCTCAGTCCCTTTGCTGACCTCTCCTACCTTTATGGTTCAGTTTTGCATTTCTTCTGTCTGTCTGCCTTGGCTGAGATCCCCTTCTCCCTCCCCATAACACCGTCAGGATTGATTTGTTATTTCAACACCTCTGTTCATTTTTCCCCATCACTTCCAAATCCTTCCCCTGTCTCCTCCAAATTGTTTTTTTTGCGTGTGTGTTCTGCTGTCTTGTCTCTTGGGCTGATGAGCTGCACACAGACATGACTCAGACAGCCGGGACTGCTTTCAGTATGCTGATGACACAGAAAACTCACTGTCAACAAAGTGCCATGTTATTTTGCTAATTGCCATTTATTTCACTTGCTGAGAAATAAACAGGAAAGATATTTACCAGGAGCAGCTAACACCAGCGTGGAAGAGAGACACAGCAACGGCTGCTTGGATCAGTAAAATGTTGTCTAAATATCTAAAAATGGATTATGAAGGAACACAGTTTGTGATTTTGAAAGAAAAGTTATCCACCCGACCGTTTCCAATATTAAAAGCTTAAATTCTGATGACCAGATGCATTTTCAAAGGAGAAAAAGAAATTAAATATAAATAAATAAAATAAATAAATGAAATACAAATAAATTAGATATATTAAATATAAAGAAATATAAAGAAATATATTAAATATCAGTAAATTAAAAATAAATTAAAAAAATTCAACACATTTACAGAAACATTTCCTACCGGTTTCTTTCAAATAAATGGGAATCTGTAGTCTCTCATCACTTGTGTGTGGGTACCTTGCGCTCCCTAGCTCACCAGATAAAAAAGAACTGCCCTAATAACCTTTTAACTCTCTTCAGAGCCGTTGAAAAATAAGCATAAGGAGCTGGAGAAATCAGGAATGATGGGTTTGCCGACAGCTTCTGTTCCCTTGCTGCCCCGCAGGAGGCATCCGCACGCCGCTGGAGCAGAGCACTGCCCTGGTCCCTCGCCCCTCCGGCTCCTGTCATTAAAAATCTGCTATACAAATTAAATGGTCCCAAGCATGACAGCACTTCAGGATGAAACTAGTGCAGTTGCCATGGCTGAAGGAAAGTAAATCTTTCCTAGCTCTATGTGAGTTACTCCACCAGTGAATGCCTGAGCAATAGTGTTGTTCCAGCCAGCGCAGACACCAGTGGCAGCTGATCAAATGGGGAGGGTGAGAATACTCCTTGACCCTGAAAGGCTCATATATGATTTTTTATCCTGAAAACAAACAAGTCATGTTCCAGATCAATCAGGAAAGAGAGACAGTAAGTGCCCAGAGGCTAAAACACTAAATGTATTTGGCACATGGTTACAGGGGAAATACTCAACTACTTAGTTGCTGAACAGAAGGGAGACTTCTCCTTACCTAGCCTGGACTGCTCACTGCAGTATTTCAGCCTCACCTGCTGCAGCACTAGTGGATGTATTTGACTGTATTGAAGGGGGTTAAGTAAATTCTGTATCTATTTGATGCTAAAAAGACTAAAATGGAAGGTTATAACAAAAAGAGTGCTATGAATTACAAGCCTCTTCTCATCACTCCTCTGCCAGTGCTAGACAGCTCCCTAACCAAGGGTGAAGGAGCTAGGCAGTGACACCCACAAAAATTCAACTTTCAGCACAGTGGAGCACGAATCTTTTTTCAGCTTATTCAATTACCAATTTTTCAATGATCTCCATTGCTTTCTTAGAAAACTGATGAGCCTGAAACTCTGTACCTCACCCCCCTCAGCTTCATCAATGAACCTCCTGCTGGCAGAGCACAGGGCCTTCTGCCACCACTCGTGAGCCCAATCAATAGCAGCGCAGTTAACTATGGCTGGGAACTTCCGAGCTCACACTCACAGTGTGGCTCCACTGGGAGAGCAATGCAGAACAATCTGCAGAGAGGAAGGAGTGGGAAACGGGAGACAAAAGAATTACTGGCAAGTTCAGGCAGCCAAAGAGAAGACATGCAATGAACCATGGCACAGAGGAGGCTCTAAAACACGTCTGGCAGTTAAACAAACTTTATCAGTTACCTTGGGCAAACAGGTTTTACTCCTTTTCCACTGGACAAACAGAGTATACTTGTAGCTTCCTTCCCATCTCTCCATGCTGGTATCAGTTACTAGGTTTGACAGCTATAAACTATAATGCAGCCGCAGGGACTGGCTGGCACGGAGACAGCCAGAAGGCACACAGTGGTCATGGTGACACAAACCCGGTGCTGGAGCTGCTAAATTTACTCAAGCCACTTCCTGCCATTTTGCCATGCACTGCAGCCCTGTTGAATGAACGGGAAGAAAGGGAGATCTGGATCTCAGTTTGTATGGGAGTTTTTAGGAACAGTTTTTGCTAAAGTGGAAAGGGATGTCCAAACGTGGGCAGCTACAAATGTCAAAGGAAACTTTGAGGAAATCAGTGATCGGCTGCTAAGGTCACAAGGCCTCCAAGGGAACTCACATTGGAGAATCATAGAATCATTAGGGATCGGAAGGGACCTCAAAAGATCATCTAGTCCAATCCCCCTGCCACAGCAGGGTCACCCAGACCTGATTTCTAGGCTGTATCTGTGGTCCTGCTTACCACAGCACATGCTTTCCATTGTTTGTGGTTTTGGTTAATTAGCAAAATGACAGACATCAGGCTGTTAGGACCGGATTAGAGTCTCTCCTGTATGATTTGTATGGAATGAGCTATTTTTGCTGTACAAGGCCTTCTCAAACCACATGGCATCAATATTGTTGATTCTAATAGAAAACACTGAATGTTGTCTAAGAATTTATCACTTCCTTAACAACTATAAGAGGCAGGACAGAGCCCAGACAGGCATGCCAGGGGAGTGACAGGTTTATTCTGCCTCTGGAGTAATTGGGAATGAACATTATCTTGTAAGAGAAAACTGGATGAAAAAGGAAGAAGAGCAGAAATTGGAAAAAAAGGAGTGAAAAAAAGGAAGAGCTTGACTTGGGACAGCACTTCATTGGGCTTTAAAGCAGTCAGTGAGGAAAAAGAAAGTCACAAGTAGATGGTAACAGTGGAAATAACTCGTACAGTATCTGGAAAGAAGACACAGAAAATGGAAAAGACTTGGAACTGTCACATAGTTTCTAAAAATACATCACTGCACTGGAAAACACAAGAGTTTGTGCAGTTAACCTTTAGTCATGAGCAAAGCTCAGTTAAGTTTCAGTAGATCTAAGTAAAACAAAAAATCTTTTGCCATTCTTCAGAAAATTCTCTCAAAGAGAAACTGTTTCCCAGGTCATCTGTGTGCTTTGTAAAGGTTGGATTTTATGCTGAATCACAGGGTATGTCCTGTTAAAGAAGTTCCCATTGTTTTTAGTAAAATTCATTAAGAGCTGTCCTCTGGTGAGGACATGTGTGGGCTGTATCTCATAAAACATTTCTGTTTCTTATGGTAACACAGAGTCAGAGTTAGGGTTTTTGAGATTATTGAAGGCTTCAGACCAGTGACATCATTTTGAGAAGGGTGTGAAACGGCCAGGTGTACCAGCAATAAAAAACACGAGTGGCCCCTTCTGTTGGGAGCCACGGTGGAATCAGAGGAGGTGAAAGCCAGAAGACTTGTGAAACAATTAGTACTTTAAGAACTGAAGAAGAACTATTGCATTTCCCAAACCACACCCCTCCTCTCCTGGACTGCAGAAAAATGTGTGGTGAGATGACATAAAGACCTGAAAGGAGAAGATGAAGAAGCAAGGAGGGCAAAGAGAAGCAGAGGTAGTATCTCATATTGTGACAGACAGGAAAAGAAACGATGCAGACTAACATACTAAATGGGGCATAAAGGAACATAATTCACTGAAGTCTTTACTGTTGACTGAACCATAAATATTCAATAAATCGGAGCCCCTAAGCCCATGTGTTTGACTGCACTGTAATTTCATTGCATGTTCCACCATCTTTAGTGGTTTACTTTATATTTTTAAGTTAAGGGAATTCACGGGTACCCATTCCATTTCCAACATGCTTACTAGCTTCCTAGAGATATGAGATAGCATATTATAATTTTTCTTTCTCATGGAATGGAATATCGAGGACTATTTCACATTAAAATTGACTTTGACTTGTAGTTATTCTGGTACTCATACTGATCTCATTTATTGACAACCAGAATTAAAGTAACTCTCTTATATGAATATAAAAATCCTTCTAACCACAGGAGATTTGCACATTTGTCTAGGAAGCAATTGAGACTACTGGTTTCAAATTGCTTGTGACCTGGGAGTCAATCCTGCAAGAATTACAAGCTGCTGTGTATGTTCTCATATTTTCAAGAAAGTCATTGCTCTTGTTCACCTTCAGGAAGTTTGACAGAAATTTGGATACCCATGCACAAGCACAATGGATTTCAGGTTGTCCGGAGCCACTGCAAAGACAGGCCAATCAACACGGAGGTCTAAGGTACAGAACATGTCATCTATTCTGAATGTATTCAGCATGAAGAGGCAAAGGGCAGAAATGTCCATGTTGAACTTGTGCCAGAGGATGTTTAGGCTGGATATTGGGGAGATTTCTTCACTGAAGGGGTCATTGGACATTGGAATAGTCAATTGGTCATTGGCTGCCCACAACATCATCCGTGAAAGTATTATAATACAAGTAGACATAGTGCTTAGGGCCATAGTCTAGTAGTGACCTGGCAGTTCTAGCTTAGTGGTTGGATTTGCTTGATCATAAAATTCTCTTCCAGCCCAAAGAGATTCTGTGATCAGAAGCACAGTGAGCAATGTTGATGCTTGGGGCACCTCATTTTCTCCTCTCCTATTCCTTTTGTGGCTGCTTTCTCAGATCTGCATATCATGCCGGCTATGGTTGCAGCAATAATGGAGAACCTATAGGTATCTGTCCCTGCTTTGCTGTGCTTCTAACAAGTGCCCTCGCTACAGCAGGGGTACCAGACTGAATCTATCACACCTCCAAAGCTGCAAACCATTCACAGTCTTCCTAAAAGTTACATCTTCTACGCCCTTCTACACTGGTCATCTTGCTAATATTCAGACTTAACTGCAAGAAGAGTTCAAATCGAAGTTGTGGGCCATTTGCTAAACACAGATCAGAATGTAGTATTCCTTGGTCTTGTACCCTATGTACTATTTTCTCCCCCCTAAACATTAAACATCTGTTCGCATAGAATGATTACTATTTATGCCCTTATGTGCTTTCCCTACTCAGTGTGATTTGTTAGGAGTAATCTCAAAGAACACCTGTATCTCTAAGGAGCTGTATTAGTTTGTAGAAACTGCAGCTCCCTGAGAAGATAATACTGACCTCTCAGGTTTGTTTAGTTTTGACTTTAGCCTAACACCTAATTCTATATTTACTAAGTCATACCCACAACTTACTTGTTCTTTCCTTGTCTTTGGCCATTCCTTGCAAGAAAACTCTGTCATGTGTGGAGTACGTTACAGCTGTATCTCTAATGTCATGCTTATGCAGCACAGTACTACACTTACTTTCCATAAGAAGCAGCATGGAACAGTTGTAACGAGCATGGCATCATCAAGGTTAGAAGAGACCTATGAGATCATCCAGTCCAACTGTCAACCCAATGCCACCATGCCTGCCTTCAGGGCTATGATATTATGTAGGTAATGCATGTACATGTAAGTAAGCCCATGGCACTTGATTTTAAAAGTGATTTTAGTCTCTTCAAAGATCTGCTTAGTAGGGTAGAATGGGATAAAGTCATGGGACCCGCCTGGACATGTTCCTGTGTGACTTGGTCTAGGTGATCCTGCTGTGGCAGGGGGATTGGACTAGATGGTCTTTTGAGGTCCCTTCCAGTCCCTAATGATTCTATGATTCTATGATATTGCAGCAAGAGTATCTCATACAGCAACCAAAAAACTTGGGAAATTCTCCTAGATCTACCCCTTTCTTTGAAATAAATGTGGATCGAGAGGGATTATGCAAAAGTCCTTCACCTGACATTGTTAAGATTCCAATTTGCAGCAGTGAGTAATGAAGAAAATAAATGAACACCAAAAAAAGGGCACAATGTGAAATGAATCCAAACATCCATGTAGCATTCACCACTCTTAAAAATACAATATCCCCTCTTTTCTGGTTTCACTGGCACAGAATCCTGTCTGCAGACCATTAAAAGCTCCAAGTCAGCCTGGAGAGCTCCCCAGAGTTGGCTTACGGGTGTATCCTTCTCAGATATATGGAAAGCATGCTAAGGACAGGAGCTCCTCCTCCTCCTTCCTGTCCCTGCACGTGCTCACTAGTCATTCTGCTCCCAATGGCTGCTTTCCCATTTATTGTGAGCACTGTAGGTTCAGTGGGCTGAGTGTGACTTTGTGTGTTTTATAGTGGCATTAGTATTAATGTTAGATCTGATGTTTCATTAAATCTGCTTTCATTTCAACCCATAAGCCTCCTCTTCCTGATCCCCTTTCTCAAGTGGGGAGAGGCCATTAGGTGAAGCAGTTGCTATAGTTCAGCCTGGGTAGGAGCTAACAGAGACACAGCCTTACACTTGCATGTCACTCTCACCAGAAATATTTCTCTTACAGTGTTTTCTCAGTTCAACTGAAATGAGTGTGTGGTTCAATGATCTTAGATATGCAAACTCTTTGGGTTCACCAAGTCAACATAGAGCAGGACAGACAACAGTGCATCTCAACATGAATGAACTAAAGAGTGCCTTGACACATGCTTGGCAACTGCTCTGTCAGAGCCTACCTTAATTAAATACTAGCACACTTCCTTGCACGATTTTAGTTACCCATGGGAAGCTAAATGGTGCTGCAGCAGGATTAAGGAGCTGTACAGACCAGGGATAATTAACTGGCTTTATGCCATCACCATAAATCTGTGAGCTGAGCAAGGGAACAGATAAATCATGTGAATGCTACCCATGTCATGCCACTAATCCCCAGGACCACAAAACAGACCTCATGGATCTACTATTATAGAAAGCTGATTTTTAAGGATGAAGCTAAGTACTGAAGAAGAGATGGCTGACATCCAAAAGAGAAACAGGAACTCTTAAGAGCCTGCCAACTGCAGAGACAGCTGCTTTCTGTGCTATGGAACTTAGAAATCCTCGATAGCATCTTGGCTGTCCAATAACTGAGCTTTCATTAGGGGAGTTATGCTGTCTCTGTCCGTGATCCACCTGCCTCCTTGATGACAATTGGTTGGCAGGTTCAGAAATTATCTGGGAGGTGAGACTGAAAGACAGTATAATCAATTAAATCCTTATTTCCCCCTGAAGCAAACAAATACAATCGTACCTGGGGCTAGCATTGATTTAACATATAACCAGAGACCCTAAAAAGATGATTCTTTTTGGCTGGGATGACAGGATGTGTATTTATGCCCTCAAAGGAAAAACCACAACAGCTGGCCAACAGCTGAGCTGTGGTGGGGCAGAGCAAAATCCTTTTGGATTCACAGATAAAGAGACGTTCTGTCAGTGGCTAAACAGACCTCAAGAAAAAGGCTGACATGTCCTGATGAAAAAGGATTTAGAAAAGAAAGGCAAAGATTCAAAATAAAAGTAGTAGTAATAAAAAGGACAAGATTGCTTGTGGCAATTCAGGGCACACGCCTCATCTTCCATCTGACAATAATTCTGGATGAAGCCTGACACTACTGGACAGCTAAGTTCCATAGAATATGGAGAGCCAGCTAAATACCGATAACAGGACTATTCAAGGAGACCAATATAAGGATGGAATGACTAAAGCAGTCCAGCCAAGATTGCTTATTTGAAGGAAATTGGAGAAATGGCATTCTCCATGCTGGGACTTCACAGTGACCACCAAGAGACAGCAAACTGAAGGAAATACACAATGATAAAGCTTGATTAACAAAGGAAGTGCAAATATTCCTGGTAAAGATCAGCAGGCCATAAGGAAACCAGCTGCACATGGACTTAACAGATATTCAGTTCAGCTTTAGAACATCTAGTAACGTTTAAGAGCACTGAGGAAGCAGATGAACTAGTAGGAAAAGTAAAACCCAAAAAGATGCAATGATGACAAGCTGTAAAGACTATGTTTACCAAGAAGTACATTCAAGGGTACGTTTGAGTAAAGCGACTGGTGCATCTATGTCCTCACACACGCTTCACTTGTGGAATCACAGAACCATAGAATCCTTAGGGCAGAAGGGACCTCAGAAGATCATCCAGTCCAATCCCCCTGTCACAGCAGGATCACCCAGACCAAGTCACACAGGAACAGATCCAGGAGGGTCTGGAAGGTCTCCAGAGAAGGAGCCTCCACAACACCCCTGGGCAGCCTGTTCCAATGTTCCGGTACCCTCACTGTGAAGAAGTTCTTTCTGATATTTACATGGAACCTCCTCTGTTTCAGCTTGCACCCATTGCCCCTTGTCTATCACCAGAGCCTAGCTCCATCCTCCTGACACCCACCCCTCACATCTTTATAGAAATGAATGAGGTCACCCCTCAGCCTCCCCTTCTCCAAGCTCAAGAGACCCTGCTTCCTCAGCCTTTCCTTTTCAGGGAGGTGCTCCACTTCCTTCATCATCTATGCTGGACACTCTCCAGCAGCTCTATGTCCTTCTTAAACTGAGGGGATGCAATCCACTGTCTTCAGCTGACACGCTTCCAGATTTCACTGACATGAGTTTACACCTACATACATGTTGTGATGCCATGCTTTTAAGAGCAGAATTGGTTGCAAGTTCTAGATTCAAAACAACCACAACAAAATCAAAGAGCTATGGTGTTTCAAAGCATTGCACTGTGTAGCTCTGGTTTCTAAGCTGCAGATTCCTCATAAACAGAGCTGCAGGATGTAAGATGATGGGTGAACATAAGAGAAACATGGTTTAATGCTGAATTTGATTTTTTTAAATGAAATGGAAAATTGAGCTTTAACACTCAGAAGCTGTCAGAATTTTCCCTTTTGTTCTCCTACTCATTTTATTAGTCTTTCATTCTCGCAGTCTACGGAGAGAAGGTGATAGGTCATCCAGCACTAACTAAAAAGTTAGTATAGTTATGTGCCAGTGTGTTAACTCATGAAATTTATGTCTCCTTCAGTGCTATAATGTCTCTTTGCCTTCCTGCAACATGAATAGATATCTCCTCTTCTCGCCTCCAGAAGTGCTAATTTGCACAGTGGGGGACTGGTGAAATGCTTGCAGGGTAAAAGGCATTTGAAAGCTGGCTTTCAAATAGCCCTTAAAAAAAAACAAAGGAAAAAAACCAAAAGAAGAAATAGATGGGAGAATATGGAAAACACAAAGAGAAAGCAATAGGAGAGAAGAAAATTAAGAGATTAGAATTCATACATTATTTTCCTGTCCTTTCTTAAAAATGTACACAAAACCAGTAGTCATGAAACGTTAACAAACAGCACTCACTGGTTAGCTGGTTAGGTGTGGATATACAGAAGGTAAGGAACACTACTGACACTCTTGCTGAAGTTTGGAAAAGTGAAAGCAGTACAGAATATGCGACACTGGATTCCACAGAAGTCATCACTGGCCTTTAAGTTACTGAATAGATTTGTGGAGGCACAGAAGTGATGGAAACAAGATTAGAGACAGAGATTAGCATAGACAAAATGAAAACAGGATAGAAAAAGAGGGAAGATGAGAAAAAATGCTAAAGTCCATTACAGAATTTAAGACCTTGAAAAGTATCTCATAAGCAAATAGGAATGGTCAGTGGTGCTTACATACTTCAGAAGATAGGGAAAATCTCACATAGAAGACTACTGTGGAGTCACCTGCTATAGAAAGGTTCTTCTCATTCCCAATTAAACAGATCATAGAATCATAAGGGATAGAAAGGAACCTCAAAAAGATCATCCAGTCCAATCCCCCTGCCACAGCAGGATCACCTAGACCAAGTTGAACAGGAACACACCCAGGTGGGTCTGGAACGTCTCCAGAGAAGGAGACTCCACAACCCCTCTGGGCAGCCTGTTCCAATGCTCCTTTACCCTCCCTGGGAATAAGATCAAAGAATATGGAACAAGCATGTCTTTCAAAACATTCTTAAGGGTTAATGGCTTTCAAACTTCTAACATTCTTATCAGCTATGTACATGTTTCAGGTGACATGCAAAATTAAAGCCTATAGAAACTGAAATTTCCTACAGGTGCTCTCTAAAACCAGTGTTCCCAGCTTGTACTTTCCAGCTTTCAGGAGGCACTTAAAGTCTGCCTCAACAACATTACGTCTAAACCAGAATTTAAATCACAATATCCCAAAATACCAGTTTGGAAGGGACCTCAAGGATCATCTTGTCCAACCGTTTAAGCTAAAGGAATACAGTTTAAATGAAATGGCGCGACACCCTGTCAAGCTGAGCCTTAAAACTGTATAGTTGCGGAATCCACCACTTCTCTTGGAACACTATTCCAATGTGTAATTGCTCCCACAGTGAAAAATCTTCCTCTGGAGTCCAATTGGAATATCCCCAGGAGCAACTTGTACTCATTACCCCTTGTCTTTTCTATACAAAACACTTGTAATAGTGGTCTCACATTAACCCCCAGTGCTTAAACAGCTTTTGACCCGAAAATAGCTATACAGATATTTTCCCAGTTTTAAACAGCATAGGAAAAGTAGAAAGAATTAACATTTACTTTGAATTTTCAATTATTTGTGCAATTAATTAAGAGTTGACCATAGCTAATTACTCTATGCATAATTAAGGGATGTATTTACAGTTGCGATAACTGCATCGCTAACTCCTTATCAGCACCTCATTTCTCTCTGAAACACCTTACATTCAAAACATAGCACCATGAAACTAAGACATAGACCATCTGCGTGACTTTCCTGTGAACAAGCAGGCAATTAATAGCCAGATCTAGGAGTAAAAGTCATCGTTGATCAAAGCTCCACAGAGGAGTCTGTTACAGGGCTAACGTGATAAATTTGGTTTAACACCACCAGCGATTAACCCTTTCAGGAGAAGGTGCCAACATGTGCTGGGCTATAACAAATACATTGTTATTTTGGCCAGCTCAGCACTGTCTTTTGCCCCTGAAATGTGCCTTACTTTTAACTGCAGCCATGCTCTACTCAGGAACCCCCAGGAGCTTTCTCTGGTATCCATGAGGGCCAAGGCTTGGATTTCTTTTCTAACTGTAGTAAGTACGCCCTCCAGGTTTTCACTACTGAATAAATCTGGAACTCCTTCTGCGAAAAGACAAAGGGGTAGTTAGGAGAAGCTTTATACAACACAATCTGAAAAATAATCTTCTAGATGGTATTTAGCACAATGGGGATTGGGCACATACCTAGAGCTATGCTATACAAATAGGTAAGATCAAGCAACAAAGCAGATTCCTCCTGTTGCCCACATATTTTCAGCTAAAAAGAAGAGGGGTTTTTAAAGGGAGAGGAAACAATATTATTTTAAATTGACAAAAGTATTTACCCTGATATAGGAAGTTCACTCATAAGTTATGTGCCCCTTAGAATAGTTCAGGTTTTTTTACAAACTGTTATAAAATTGTTTTCCAGTCTGGTTACAAAGAATAAATAATAACAATTTTTTAAAATCCCTTGAGATGCTCTTGCACTACACAGCATGGCTTTAGCCCCATTTTTCTTCCACTCTGTTTCCAGATCCCCACATTCAGAATCCAGATTGTTTAGTTGTTAAAACCAAGGTAGAGCTGCATTGCTGACGGTTACACTTGTGCAGTCACAAAGACATTGTGTGAAGTTACTGAAATAATACCAAAGCAAACATGGCATTAGGTCAGAGACAGATTCCTATCTCTCTCCAGATCAATCCACTTTTGCACAATAAGCCTCAGCAATTAGTCTCCCTCAACGGTCAATGCTTTCTTAAGTTACGCTCAAGTTGGATGGGTTGACCTGCCTTCTCTAAAATCTCCCCTTCAAATAACAGAAAGAAAAAGAATCTCTAAAGTTCAGTGAAAGCACAGATCATTTGTCACTGGAAAAGATCTTTCAAGAAATGTGTAGGTCTAATCACCTGATGCCAACGAGTCATTAATCAGAACAAGGAAGCGATCATCTGGAACCCGGGCATCTGTCAACAAAAACACTCTGGGCATGTTCTTGGCACCAGTCTTGATGTACAAACTGGCAAGATCTATCTGTAAGGAAAGGAGGCAATCACTCACGCTCTGCTGAAACTCTGATACAGAAAAAGTGTGAAATGCATGTTAGTGGATGGCAATGCACAGCTAACTTCTCCTAGATTTTCCAGTTTATTTACGTATCACTAATTTGCTGCCTAACACCCACAGGGAAGAGCAATTTGCCTCTGCTTTTCATCTCAAACACTGTTCAAACTGGACTACTAACTAAGGAAATCCCTCCATGAAAGTACTAAAAAGGGGATGCTGCAGCCATGAACCTCTCCATCCAGAACAGCCATAACCGTACCAGTAACGTCTATGAATTGCACTGCAGAGTCAGATCCATGCTAAGTTCTGTTCTTTCTGTGTGACTTTTCCTTGAGCTTCTTTAGTGCATTTATTTAAGCGATATTTCTCATGCAAAAAATACAGAGTACTGCAGTGGTACACTGCTTGTTTTACTGTCACCCATGAGTGGCCCAGAGAGAGACACAGCGTGAGATCATAATGCTACCAGTCATCCAAATATGGGGTGCTTTCTGGCATGGACTTTTAGAATAAAAAACTACCCTTTATAAATTAAACTCGAGTATGGCTACATTTGGAATTCAGGGTCAGTGCTGATATGGACAAGTAGCCACACAACCTAAAAGAAAGCAAGTCCTCAGGATTATTAACAGAGGCTATGGATTTTCCCTTCTTGGAAACAACATGGGAGGAATTACCACACAAGCTCACATCATATACTGTCTGTGGAAGGTGGGCACAAGAAGATAGACACCATGTAAGACACAGAGTATGTTTCCAAAGCAGAACAGCATGTACACCTGCCTGAAAACTGATGCCTCAGGCTGCACACCCTCTCGTGTCTTGTCTATGGCCCATGGCTAACAGAAGGGCTTTTGGGGGGAAAACTATCCATTAAATATGGCAAAAATCAGATCCTCATATTACTGAGACTGAGATTCAGAAACAACACTTACTGTCTGTGTGGAGTGAAGAGAAAGAAAATGTTCCTTTCCTGTTTGCTCACATACAGAGCAGGCAGCCTTGCAAGGTCCTGAAGTCTGTAAGCCTGACAGCTCACCTCAACTATATTCCTTACCTTTGCATATGACCAGTTTAAGTGATTAACTCACTCGCACACCCAACGGCATGCAAAGCTTTGTAACAAATAGATGAATCTAAATACCATATCTCCAGCCACATCTTTGTAGTGCGTGAGGTAGCTGTCTTGGAGAAAGTGGAGAACTAGCAAAATTTTGTGAGGTATATACACTGAAATACCCTCTAACCACCCATTTTTCACAGATAAAAACCTACAGCTGAAAACCACAGGGATTATTAAGGTAAATTATACTTTTCCATCTGTGATTTTATCAAGGCCATGTAACAAACCAACGCATTCGTAAAGTAGCTGTTGCAACTCAAAAGACTCAGGTTCTAGATCTCATAGTCTTTCTTTGGTATGATTTGGAAAACCTCCAGGGAGCAGCTGTATGCTGCCAAGCTCAGCAAGCTTTGTTTACCATTGCCACCCACTCCAACCAGATAGTAGGTGCTTCTAGGATAGAGCTGACGAGGCAAGCTGATGACAAACCCCCAGTAACATAACATGAGTAACAAGGCTGTTAAAGTCAAAGTCTCTCAATTTTTTTATTGCATTTCTTTTTTTTTATTTGTTTCCCTTCTTGCCTTTTTGTCTATTTTTGAGCTAATGTGCTCCTGAAACCTAAAGGTGAGTTATCTTCATGTCAGCATTTTGTTTCTTTCCAATACTTGAGCAAGTGGAAAGAAAAAGCTGGGGGGTTTTGTCAAATATTGAAGGTCTGCAGTGATCCTCTGCAATGTCCAGAGCATTGTGGCTGTACATTATCTACACGGAGCTGCTCCAAAGCATCATTCAAAAATAGTGATTGGCCCTGACTGGACTCAGAATAAACAACTAATTAACTTAAAAGGAGGTTGACTGGGCCTTAAGACCATGTGAGGATTTCATGTCCAACAGTTTGAATCACAAAGACTGAAGGATGATGAATCGTTTCATGAAAAATATGCATCAAACTTGAATTTATTCTTGTAGTATCTAACCCAGACTACTTAAGGCATGCGTTTATTT
Organism: Upupa epops; assembly: GCA_013397515.1. Taxonomy (NCBI): domain Eukaryota; kingdom Metazoa; phylum Chordata; class Aves; order Bucerotiformes; family Upupidae; genus Upupa; species Upupa epops. The sequence goes on along the minus strand of VZRI01008070.1, from coordinate 1,261,982 downwards.
GATATTCATGGAATACATGAATGAGGTCAGACTAGACAAGAAAGTTAGACAAATAGCCCCAAATTTGACAAGATTAAGCTGTTAGAATTTTCAAATGAAAGTATTGAGATAATTCTAATCACTCCAAACAATGTTTCATGCATTCGAACAAATTATTCTCTAATTGATATTCTCTAATTGAATTCTTTAATGCTGTATAAATTATTGAAATAGCAATTAACAATTATTTAAAAACATTAATTTTTCAAAATCAGATGCAGATTTTAAGGGACTACAGCCTAGTGTCCACGGATGAGAGCTGAGAGACAGCACTCTGGATCTCTGCATTTTTCTTCTACATACCAACGAACAAACCCAAAAAGCAACCCTTCAAACTCTCTTTGTCTAATGCTACTGAAAAACAATCCCTGAAAAAATACTGATGAGAAACGTCTTAAATAAAGGGGTAATGTGCCTAATCTGGTTACACTTAAACAAGACGCAGAGACCTGTTAAAAAACCCTCACTGGAAGCCAAATCTCTTTCACCTCACTGTAGAACTTTGTCAGCATTATGCATTATTTCACAATAGACTCACTAAACAGAATTATCATTCAAATGTGCAGGAAAAAATGACAGGATTGAATTTCACATAAAATTTGGCAGTCCTGGAAAAGTGTGAGACTAAGGTCCCCTGTCACTTTGTTTGCCAAACCGAAATACTACTCTTGGTCACTAGACTTCAGAGAGAAGCTAAGGACGTACAAACATTTTCAAGCAAAACTAGTGCTACCTGAGAACTCTTCTTTCTGCAGTTCTGATTATTATCACATCAACCTCTAAATCACCAGAACAAAATCTACAGTCACTAGGAAAGATCCATACGATTAGCTTTGCAATTTAAGCTCTTCTTTAATGCTTCTGGAGGGAAACCTCTACAATAGGCTGCTTTGTCACGAACTCCTTCTCTTATATAGCTTCTGCCTGAATATGTGCAAAGAGAAAAATGATGATGCTGAAATCTTAGTCCAGCTCAATGAGGAGAAAATGTTCCGTGTTAAATGATTTGACATTGCAAATAATAGAAACTGCTTTAACAAAACTAAGCCCTGCCAGCATGGGGCTCTGTCTCTTTCTGGAAATCACTGCTACTATACATGAGCAGAAAGACTGCGGATGTTGAAGAAAGATTACAAATAATGACAAGGAGCAACAATACAGTCTGTACCTCACTTATTCGGCCTAATCACCACTTTGTCTTCTTAAAACTGGCTGGTTTTCTTCCATGCACAAAAGTAGCTAAAAAGATTTCAGAAAAAGAGGCTTTAAGCCATGATGGATACTAAGATATTGCTTAACGTGAGAAAAGAACCTGAGATAAGGTAGGAACAGTCATGAAAAAAATCCACAGATAAAGTAAATCCATGAGCACACACAGAAGACGTCTGGGCTGGTTTAGGTTTTAAAAAGTACAAGGCTAAGCAGTAAAACAACTTCTTGTCTGCCATGGAGTGGCATCGTTCAGCATGTGGTTACGATATTATTTGACATTATTTTAAATTAATATAATTAAAAAGCCCTTTATTGAAAACAAATAGGAAGTATTATTCTTCTTATAAAGGCCTATTAAATCTTTAAGTAAAAGATAAGATGTACCTTCTACACCATTATAGATTGCCTTTCCAACCTCAGGTAAGTGAATTTCTGTGCAGTGCCCAAAAAATAATGAATCTCTGTTTAAACAAACCAAGTGAAGTTTAGCTTTAACACGGAGACACCACCTAGTCTTCATAACAGCACCAATAAAGTATGCATAGCAGCTTTATTGCCGCACAGCACCCTTGCATAACCCTTCCATTAGGAAGGCTGCTGCAATGACTTCTGAAAAGTAAAAAGCAATAGCTTCATGCTAACATCGGTACCATCATGATTAATTACTTGCTCCATTTATGTATATTCCTCTTCCACTTGCTGCATAGCACTCCCAAATAAGAGTAGGTTCATAGAAACCTGCATTTTATTGGAACTTTCTAGGAACTCAAGCATATTCCTCGTGGTTCCTACCCTTTCACTAGTTCATTCATCCCTGGTACTGCTGCCAACACATACTAATTGCAGCTGAACATACAGAAGCAGTGCATACTATTTTACTTCATTTTTTCTTGTGCCACTTCTGATACAATGAACCAAGAGGTGCTGTATTTCAGTCTGTATGACAGGTTAAGGAAACAAGAGACACACATAAGAAAACGTAACTCAGAGCATCAAGGCAAAGGAACAGACTTGTATCCTGGCTTAGATTTGCAGTGCTGCGACTGTGAAAACCAGTTCTTCATCCCCATACAAATGAAAGACCAACATGAAACCCGGGTATCTATTTGATATGCCTTGCAATTTACAGTGGCTTAACTCTTCAATACTTTAATTCTGATAAATCAGAAGAGAGATCACGATTTCAAATTATTTGAAAAATATATTTCTTCTTAAATACCTGTGGGTATGAATACACAGACACACACGCGTACACACAATACTCAAACTGTTCAGTGATAGAAAATGAATACAAAGGTAACAACTAGTAAAAGGGAAAAGTATATTATCCTTGTGGTCTGAGGCACAGAATCAGGAAATATAAAATGTAGAAATCAACTTGCTTCCACATATCCCATAAAGGGCATGAACAGGAAGGACACGTCTGCAGACTGATTGCCACCTCCCCATCCCAGGGAGTGTTTACTAACAACATGGCAATAGAAATAACATGACCATCCTCTTCCAGTCAAACATTAAAGTCAATGTAAGAATAACCACCTCTGCATCTTCTCAAGGGAGATGATTTCTTGGTTTCTGCTTTTCAATCACCTATCACCTAGTTTTCTCAGTAAGGAAGATGCTTTCACTGGGGGCTGAGAATAAAAAGATCATGTGCTACTGCTACTCATGGTTCTGGTAAGCCAGACCTTTCACTACCCAGTTAACTTGCTGGCATTAGGCAAAGCACTTTCCAGCTACCAATGTACCCCTAAACACTTTTGCATAGCATCCATCATCATTTTATAAGAGAAATTAGTCTTTTTTTCCCCTCCAGTTTATCCCCATGGACACATACCGATTCATGAAGTCAGAGATGCCCAAGATCATTTAGTTGCTGTAAACAACTGGGTGTAACCAATAGAATGCCCTATGCTGAGGTTTTTTAATTGTGAGGGGGTTTTTGTTTTGTTTTTAGGTGCTGTCATCTGACATAAAAATAAGCCACTCTTAAGGGAGACTAACATATTCTGCAGAGACATTAATCATTCTAAGTAGATAACCTAATGCACATTGTGCTTGAAACTCTATATTCTTTAGCATGCAATGGAACATCTATAAATTAGCAAGTTCCCCAGACAGTTGAGTATACAAGGTGTAATTAAAACAAATGTCTGCTCTCCACTGACTGGCACACTTAGGTGATTCATTACTATTTGAGGGGCTGGTGCAGTACAGGACACAGTGAGGTATCAGCACGTACATCTTCACTAGTCCTGCTTTGCGATACAGCTCAGAGAAGGACACAATTTATCATCACAAATATAGCACATTCCCAGTTGTCACCTCAAACTTCCTTCCTTACCAAATTCCACACCAGGATGGTGGCAAATGTGTGCGCTGGGTCAGTACAACTCCATCAAACCAAGGTGTATGTTATAATANTGGGCAGGCATGAAAAATATTCTGGAAGAGAGCACAGCTGCACTCCAGGGAACAGGAAATCAGGTAAAACCAAACCAGGATCAGACTGACCTTACGTTATGAGAGGGACCAGGATTTGCTCACCATATTATATACTTCCCTAATTTTAATCCTTTGGTGTTTGGCTACTGATTTTAGTTCTTCCTTTAGAGCTTCTCCAATCTCTATTTCATTCTAGCTAGTATAGCTGTTCTTCCCTCTGAACAAATTTTGACCTTCACTTCTCAAAATAATAGGTAAGCATGGTAGACTTTGCCAACCCTTGCTCTATTTCCACCGAACATATATCCTTCCTCAGCTTTCTACCCCTTACATCTACCTGACCCTAGTTACCTCAGGACAGGGAGTATTTTCTAGTTACTACAAAGGCGAACTGTTTTCTTTAGTCCACAGGTCAGAGTACATTAAATAATTAATTAATAAACTGCAGTAATAATAAGAATGTAGTTAGGAAGAACATTAGCCCATAATATAGATCTGGAAGACACCGGAGATGTCTCTCCTGCTTCAAGATGCAGTGGAACTTGAACCATTGTTTAGCGAAACCATATGGCTGCTTGTACTATGGCTGCAGTACTCATGGAAACTGATGGAGTAAAAGCATGTTACTGGAAGTGGAAGCAAACTGTCTTGCTATAGATGGCGATCAGGGAATCTGAAGGGAGGAAGTTCAAAGCAAATCCTACAAATTGTTTCTGAAATGAAAAGATAAAACATGAGTCAGCGTTATCAGCAGATGAGAGCCAATGAAGCGTTAAATGACAGTCCAGCCTGGTGAAAACACTGGTACTCTGTTGACTTTTCATGTCACAGAAAATACTTCTTTTCTAGCTTCATCCTTGATGTAGTTCCACAGCAGTTGCATATCTGGCTATGAGCCCCAAGGGCACATCTGCCAGGCGAAGGACCACATGAGACTGCAATTGCTATGAAATTCAGGGGATCATCAGAAAAACTATGGTACATCTGTTGTTATTTGGGTATAAATTACAATAGGATTTTGAATCTGCACTAAGATTCAGACATGATATTTTCCCTGTTCCTTTTCATCTCCTCTCTATTGCAGTGAAAAGCCAAACCAGTTGTATCTTACATATAAAATACAGCTTTGCTATAGTAGGACATTTCAAAACGTACCTGAAATCTAGAGCTGATAGTAAAGCTACCAGTCCACAAGGCGATACACTGACAATTATGATTTGTTTAATAGTTAGTTTCCGCCTATCATACCTGAAAAGAAAATGTATCTTGATTAACATTGACTCCTGTACATTTTCCAAGCAGTGTAGATCGTCCCAATCATCACTTATGCCCCATGGGTAATCATGAACATGAACAATCAAGAAAATATCAAATCAGCACTCAGTAAAGTATAACATTTTTTTAAGCAGCCAGGGACTTTTAAAATCTAAAGTTTGAAATCTTTATAAGAAATGAAAATGATTCCTGGCTAGAACAGTGCACAGCTCTGTGAAGAAAATAGGAGAGCATTGAGTTGTTAGCTGTGCATGTCACTGAACTAGCCAAAATTGATTTTTTCAAGCTAGAGATGCATCAGATTCAAGCAGTCACTTGCTATTGTCTCCTTATGTCTTGTTCTTTAACAAGATACTCAGCTGATGCCTGGTATTGTTCCTTTAGGAGATGAAGTACAGCCTTGTAAAAAGCTTAAACAAGTCAACTGAATCTGCATTAAAAGACCCAAGAACAGCACAGGTCTATTGCCTCACCCTGGTGACTCTGAGGTCAGGTACCAGCATACACATCAGTGAAAAGAAAGCCTGCTGTGAAACAGAAGTTTTATGGGTATGGGTAAAAACTTTGAACACATAGTGAAGAAGTAGAGAAGTAGATATGTCAATGGTACTAAGAGGCTGGGGGTATCATGGGGTTTGTGTAAGGAGTACCTGAACCACACACAGGCAGAGAGCTATGTGTATTTAACTTCATTTTTCCTTAAATATCTGACTATTTCTCTCCCTTAACCAGGAGAAAAGTGAGAATTACCTGGATTCACCAAATCAACTTAACTTGCCTTCAGTGCAAACTGTGGTTTTCTTCTCATTGCAGAGAAAGAGCATTCATCTGAAACAGTATCACCATGTTTCTGGGGATTTTGTCTGTTGTTTTTCATAGAATCATAGAATCATCAGGGATCAGAAGCGACCTGAAAGATCACCCAATCCAATCCCCCTGCCACAGCAGGATCACCCAGACCAAGTCCAGATGGGTTTCAAATGTCTCCAGAGAAGCAAACTCTGCAACCTCCCCAGGCAGCCACCCCCAGTGCCCCATCACCCTCCCTGGGAAGAAGTTGTAGAATCAGTCAGGGTTGGAAGGGACCACAGGATCATCCNTTTGCTCCATTCCTCCTAGTCCTGACACTCCCGAGATCCTAAAAAGCCCCTCCCCAGCTTTTTTGTAGCCCCCTTCAGATACTGGAGGCCACAATGAGGTCACCTCGGAGCCCCCTCCCAACTCTCTCAGTCTGGCCTCATAAGAGAGGTGCTCCAGCCCTCTGATCATCCTTGTGTCATCCTCTGGAATCACTCCAGCATGGCCACATCCTTCTTGTAATAAGGGCTCCAGAGCTGGATGCAGTTCTCCAGGTGGGGTCTCACCAGAGGAGAGGGGGAGAACCACGTCCCTCGACCTGCTGGCCACACTTCTCCTGGTGCAGCCCTAGATCTGGTTTGCCTTCTGGGCTGCAAGCGCACAGTGCTGGCTCATGTTGGGTATTTTGTCCACAAGCACCCCCAAGTCCCTCTGGGGGGACTGGAAAGCTGCAATTTAGGGAATCAGTGTCAGTATCTCAGACAACCCCGTTCTTCTCAGTTCAATTGATTTTTAACATCCAGCAGTCCCATCAGAAGCAGCTGAAGGATACTTTCCTCCCAAAACTCTCTGGAACCTCGTTCAGTTTATGCTTCCCTTTTCTACAACTGTTTATAACCCCCAGGGAAAGCGTGTTTTTCAGTCTAAGCAACTCACTTTGAAGATTTCTGTTGCTGTGTGGTTTATGGATGCCCCAACCTGGACCACAGTTACACCATAACATCAAGTAAACGCTCACCAGCGTCCATAACCTATATGGTGCCAAATCAACGCGTGATGTTGAAGTGTTTTATAGCTGTCCACTTGAGGTATATTGAAATCACCAACAACACAGGTAAGCTTTTCATTCCTACTGAATAATAGTTATTTGTTTCCTCCAGCTTTGTTCACAAGCATCTCTGAAATGGAACACCAACACACATAACAACTCTGACCCTTCTAAGCAACACTGAAATGAAACAAAATAAAAAATTCAAAACCCATACTGGTTAAAAATTTATGAAACTTTTCACCACCTACAAGGGGGTTTGAGCGGTTGAAGTCCTTAGTGATCAGTGAAATTCATGGATTATCTCTGAATAAACATCATGCTGGGATTCTGAATCCCAAGAGCCCTGTTGATTTTGTTGGTTGATTACATCACAGCTTTTGAATGTTTCTCCGCACACCCTTCTGCATCCTTTGGAACTGAAATATCTGGAATGTGAAATCTCCAAGTACCCTGACACTCATCAAGTTATCAGTGAAGCAGATTACTTTTGCCTTCTCCTGCAATGGATTTAACGAGGACTTTATAACACATAATGTGTAAAATTATGAGTGATAAATACTTTTCATCAGGATGTTAATCAGGAAAGTAGTATGACACAGCCTATATTAAGAAATATGAAGCTGATTGTATTAAATTTCAGCCTATTCCCCAGAATGAGGTGCTGACACGATGCTAAATGCAGACCATCAGAGAACAAAACTACAACAGCGAACAAATTCCAATACATTTACATATTCATCAGAATTGTAAAATCTGGCAGCATAAATTTGGAGTTTAAAATTTTTTATCCAACTACACTGCTGTCCTTAGAGGTGTAAGGGAAAGAATAACCGGAGAAAGCTGCTACATCAGCTTCAAAATATGGAAGCAAGCCATTTGTATCAGGCAATATTAAAATATGCAACGTCGATACGATGTGACCCTCAGCTCCTACCACTCAGTGAAGCTTTCTACAGATTCCAAAGACAGGATAATTCGACATGGCGTTCTAGCTGCACTGCTTCTGTTTTGCACGTGGAAAGAGCAACCTGTACAAATCAGGACTGGAAACTAATGATCTCGTCTCTCTTTCTTCTGAGGTCATTGATTTCTGTTTAAACAATTACATGCGTGTTTTGCACACAATTAAACCACAGTAGCAGGTGGACTTGCCGAACAACGTTTCATCATCCCCTGTTGACTGGGGCTTTTCTCTTCCACGAGCAGCCTCATTTCAGAAGCTATCTCTGCCTCATTCAGAACAGGAATTTGAACTAAAGGTGGTCATGAAACATTTAGAGAAGATGGTGGTTACAACCCTTACTGGATAAGGAGAAAATGTAATTCAGGTTTTATAGGCATGATCCTTCTCACTGCTGGGCAAGAGGAAGAAAGATTTCTCAATAGATTTGTGCTTCTAGCCCAGAGCTTTTTATCCAGCTAATAGTGTACAGACTCAGGGGTACACCTGCTACTGGTTTGTGATGACCAAACCAACATTTAAGACTAACATTTCTCAAGAAGAAAAGAGGGCAAAGAAAAATAAACCCATCAGTTCTGTCCATAATAAATACAATGGGGAAGAAAAGCAGACTACAGATTTACTTCTTGTTTTCCCATTGCATCATGCTGTGTGTTAAAACCTTCTGGGTTTTACATTAAAATAAGTGATATATAAGCATTTGGGTTTGAACCTGGCTGGTCTTTTAAAAACTGGGCAACATTTTCACAATAACTTGTTGAGGCTGGAAACAGTGCTTGCATAGGGTCAGCTGGTTATGGTCAGGTGGGGGTCAGTCTTTTCTCCCTGGACACTGGAGACAGGACAAGGGGTCACAGTCTTAAGCTCCATTGGGGGAGGTTTTGACTTGGCATTAGGAAAAGGTTTTTCACTGACAGAGTGATCCGATTTTGGAACTGGCTGCCCACGGAGGTGGTTGGGTCACTGTCCCTGGAGGTGTTCAAGGTTAGGCTGGATGAAGTGCTGAGTGGCATGAGCTAGATGTCAGATGTTCAGGTTTACTTGGTTGGTTTTAAGTTGGGCTGGATGATCTTTAAGGTCTTTTCCAGCCTCATCATTACTGTGAGACTGTTGTAAGTCACAGCACTGCCACAGTTCTGACTCACAATGCACTTATTGGTTTCTTAGATAAAGAAGAATAAACAGATAGATCACTGCAAGCAGTTTCCATTAGGGCACAGTGAGTATTGTGTGGTCTCCTTAGATACTTCAAGTTGTGAAATAAGTCGTCTGCAAAACTCAACAGTGATTTTGTCCTGCCATTTCAAGAAAGGTAACAAACGCTTCCAAGGACCTCTCTGTCCACTCACAGTCAGTGAAAAGGATGGTTACTAATTGAAGAAGAGAAGTAAGCAGATAAAAAATGAAGTTGTGCTGGAGGACAAGACAGAAATTGAGAATCTCAGTATATTTTTAGGGAAATAAACATGGCTGCACTTATCCTACTTTTCTACCATGGAAGGGGAAAGGGTTTTTGCAGAAACTACATTAATATAGAAGTTTTAAAGTATCTTAATTACTTTAAAATCTCAGGGAGAAGATTTTCTTCTTCTTTCAGCTAAGGTACATATCATCTACCTATCCTATCCTATCCTATCCTATCCTATCCTATCCTATCCTATCCTATCCTATCCTATCCTATCCTATCCTATCCTATCCTATCCTATCCCACCCAAAATTTGGAATATTCCTGTGAAGAAAGGCTGAGAAACCCGGGATCGTTCCTTTTGGAGATTAGAAGGCTCTGGAGAGACCTTATTGTGGCCATTCAGTACATAAAGGGGGCCTGTAAGCAAGATGGGGAGAATCATTTTAGCAAGACCTGGTGCAACAGAACAAGGGGTAATGCTTTAAACTAAAGGAGAGATTTAGACTAGATATAAGGAAGAAAATGTTTACACTGAGGGTGGTGAAACACTGGAACAGGTTTCCTAGAGAGGTTTTAAATACCCCATCCCTAGAAACATTCAAGGTCAGATTGGATATGGCTTTGAGCAGCTTGCTCTAGTTGAACCTGTCCTGCTTATGTCAAGAGGCATTGGACTAGATGAACTTTGAAGATCCCTTCCAACCCAAAGTATTCTACGATTCAATGCATATTCCTTCTTGATCCTTAACCTTACCTAAATTATAAATTATGCCCACAACTAAAACCTTTGATTCCTGTGGGGTTTTTTTACAGTGCTGCATTATTACACTACAAGAAGGAAATATATTCTACTAAATTCCATTGTACGTAAATGTTTACGCAAATGTATTCTCTGTGACCATGTTCCCGACTTCATTACTGTTGAAGACTCCAAATTTAGTGTATGGATATTAGTTTGCATCAGAACCTCCTCCATCAAGTAATATTTTTTTAATTTGCTGCTGCTCTGAATGCAGAGTGGGTTAGTCATATGCCTCTGGGCATATCAAATCCAGCACTAATGAGTACAGAGGCTAATCTCACTCCCTCCAGTAGATACCTCAGAAAAAGTCATGTGGATACAGAGAAAATGGGAGCTGGCAGGAAATACAACAGATTAAAAGTGAAGATATTTCTTGCAGGTCATATAACCTCTAACTCATGAAAAAAGCACTGTGATGTAGTGAGTAGTTGTACTTCAGTAAGTTTAGTTCTTAAGCTCTTCTTTTTGAACTGAAACTTAATTTAAATTGCTTACTTGTGTAATTTTATGCAAATGTCTTTTTCCATTAAAAAACCTAAATCAAGCAAATTGCTCCAAACAATTGCTTGGAGTTGCAGCCCGACACACAAAGGTGGCATTCCGGTGACTCACTTGAAGTGTTTATAGGAAGTTACAGGAAACTCAGAAACGATGTAAGCAGCAGTCATCTTGAGCAGTACAAAATAATCTGTCACAGCTCACTGAAAAAACATATGAACACAATGGAATGTTTACACGGTGTATTTGTTACTGACATGTCCCACAGTTTTTCACTCACCGTGATTAGTGGAGGGACTGGCTAGCAGAGCGTTTAACAGGAGGGACTTGGCTGATCAGCAGAGGACAACCAAACAGGTTAATTTCTTTGTTCATCTCTTAATATTTCTTAAAAGAAAGAGCAATGGTCTTACAACACTGACTTAAAATCTGAATGAATACTACTAACATTCACAACAAATCCTTAAACTTCCATAAACTTACAAGTTTTACCCCATGGTGCAGTTTACGGATACAAACAGGAGACAAAGCCCCTGTGATGCTGACTTCACCTATGGGGTTTATTTAGGAAGTTTCCCACAAGAAGACTGTGCAATCTTTGCTGACAATGAACTACTTCTGCTTGCAGTAGAAAGCATCACAATTCTGTGCTCTAGAACCCTGGTAATGTTGTTGCTGGAATGGCAGTCATTACCTGAAAAATCCCTCTCTGATCAGAAGAACACCTTAACACTTCTAGAGTCGGATTTATCATGACAGTGTAAAACAGCCCATGATCTGACTCCGACACAGAGCAGAGTTGTTCTCTCCTAATCATTCATTACATTGACCTACATTCAGTTACCCCAACTGAGATGTAGAACCATGCACTTGGACTTACTGAACCTCAAGCAGTTTGCATGGGCCCATTTCTCAAGCCTATCAAGATCTCTCTGGACCTCCCTTCCCTCCAGCCTGTTGCCCACACCACACAGCTTGCTGTCATGGGCAAATTGGGTGCACTCAACACCACCATCCATGTCACCAACAAAGCAGCTAGACAGCACTGGACTCACTGTTCCCTGAGGAACACCGCTCATAACTTTTTTCTGCTTGGACACCGAGCTGTCAATCACAACCCTCTGAGTGGGACTGTCCACCCAATCCTTTATTTACTGTGTGCTCCATTTGTCAAATCCATGTCTCTCAATTTTAGAGACCAGGATGTCATGCAGGACACAGGCAGATGTCTTGCACAACTCCAAGTAGATGACATCTCTGGCTCTATTCTTATTCATCAACACTGTAATCTTTCATAGGTCACTAGGTTTGTTAGGCATCTAGTGAAGCCCTGTTGGCTGTCACCAATCACCTCCTTATTTTCCATGTGCCTTTGTGTAGTTTCTAGGAGGATCTGCTCTGTGATCTTGCCAGGCACAGTGGGGAGATTGACTATCCTGTAGTCAACTAGGTTGTCTTTTTTTTCCACTTTTAAAACATGGGGTTATGTTTCCCCTTTTCCAGTCAGCAGGAGCTTTACTGGACTGCCATTTCTCAATACTTACCATTAACTTTGAAACGCTTCAAAGAATAAACTGAGGTACAAAGTAAACTGAAAGTGGTGTTTGCTTATCTGACCTGAATACAGAATAAATCAACAAGAAGGCCAAAAAAAACCCAGAGTGAAATCTTGCTGGAGTAAAATAATGGATTTACACACTTTTTGTAAGCCTAGTGACAATCTGATCCATTATTAGCTATGTAGATTGGCTAGTAAATTAAGCATTTGATTGGACAAATCATTAAATTAAGTATCAAGCAAATTTAAATGCTTCTAAAAATTTATCTGAGGACTTCTTGAAGGTTGGAATATTTTTAAGTGTGAGAAATTGTTTTCTGTATCTTGTCCCAGCCCTTTCTGAGGACAGGCAGCGTATTGACTTCTAGTGCTTCTTACAGCTGTGAAAAACTGTACAGTGACTATAGCACGTTGGGTTTGTCTGTTAGTAATACCAGTTCCAGTTACTGTGGAGACAAAAGAGTAAAGGCAAAGAGGACATATCTGCTCATAGCCAGAGGAGCTCTCTCTTGATTATGTTGTTCACAATAAGAACACGGAGCTTTCAGGAGGTGTTTTACTTCAGTTGTTTCACTCCTCTTGGTCCAAAACCTAACCACCAATGTAACACTAAACCAGAGGGACATGATTTAGGGGTGACCTGTCAGTGCTGGGTCAAAGTTGATGATTTTAAAGGTCTTTTCCACCCAAAGAGATTGTGATTTTTAGCTAATATTCAGTCCCTTCTGCTCAGGTGTTATATTAACATTTCCTTTGTACCCGAAGTCGAAGTTGAAGACTTCCGACTGAGGGAGTCTGTGGTGCTTGGGAGACACAAGCCCAGCTCCCATCTGTCCTTTCTGGTACAACCACAGGCACAATGCAAAGACCCAGGCTAGCCAGAGCTGACTCAGTGTTTCTTGTTAACATGGGTAAACCCAATTTCTTTCTTGACCACAAGCAACTTGTGGGAGCACAGTATCGGTTTACCCCAAAAAACTTACTCTGGAGCACTGCTGATGTTGTGTAGAGGACAAGATAGTCACAAAATAGTCCTCAGAGAGAGCAGCCAACCAATTACCTACAAACACTGTTTTCTTTATCAGAATAAATCCAACAGGTGAAATCAAACATTCATCTGTCCAGCCTTTAATCATGACAGACATCACCCCCACATTACTTTTTCTTGCTTATCAGGGGCCTTATTATAGATAAAGTACAACCAGTAACACTTCCCTAGGTAAATTAGGCTTTCCTACACATGAGAAATTACTCTGTGTGTAGTCTTGTGCTGCAGTCAGGCAACTCGCTCTGACAAGAGAGATTTTTTATCAGATGAACTCTTACAGCTTACATATACAGTACTACAGGACAACAAATCCAGTGCCACTCCTCTGCACCCCCTATTAGTATTAGTGAGCAGAAACCTGCACATATACATGCACACACACACTTACTTATTTATATCTGTTAAAATCTGTAGGTAGTTGTGTACCTGTTATAGCTGATTTTCAAGAACAGTGAGATACTGTCATAGTTTTCATTAACTTACCTGGATCTAGAGAGAGTGCCTCACCAAACATCCAAATACAAGTATAGACAAAAGAGATCTCACAGCTGTCTGGGGCAATCCATTGGCATATTTTCAGGGGCCAGCGAATAATCCAGCAGAGAACAGTGTCTGTAATAAATAATATGTGAAGACAATGACCTGTGAGTCTTACTTGATAGGAAGGTGACAGCAACTTCAAGAAAGTATTTACATTTAAAGTAGTGAGACTGCAAGTCCTCACTGTGCTAGCTTATTGTCCAGGGCATTCCTTCAGAGGTCAGGCATGTCTTCAGATAAAATGTGCCAAATACCTTCATTCTGTACTGTGCACAGCAAGGTTTATGAAGAAGGTGACACAGTTCAGGTACATACATTATGGCAGATTCTTAACATGCATATTCAATTAGCTTTCTCCTCTCTTATTAACTTATTTAGGAGCAGGCAAACACTCAGAAGAATTTAGAATGACATGACATATTAAGTAAATTTAAGAAGTCAACATAAGTATGTGCACTATCAGTTTATTCGTATATGAATAAAAGAGAGTTCAGCTCTGTTCTTTAATAATGAAGGGCTTCATTGTCAGAGAATGAGAGCAACTGATGCTAATGAACTTAATGAGCATTTAATTAGAGAGAAGCAGAATGCTTGTACAGAGAGTCAATGGCTAGTCCAAAGCTACCTAAGATAATACTAACAAAAGCAACACAAAACTAGAGCAGTCAGGAATTGTATGCAATGCTGTAAACACATTACATTTCTTCTTGCTAGAGTAGACCACAGCAATATCATAGAATCATTAGATATCGGAAGGGACATCTACTTCAACCCCCCTGCCACAGCAGGATCACCTAGACCAAGCTGCACAGGAACACATCCAGGCGGGTCTGGAACTTCTCCAGAGAAGGAGACTCCACAGCCCCCCCTGGGCAGCCTGTTCCAATGCTCCGGTACCCTCCCTGGGAAGAAGTTCCTTCTGATATTTAGATGGAATC
>VZRI01008070.1:1180943-1233039 GCA_013397515.1 Upupa epops | reverse complement strand
GGAACAGAGGAGGTTCCATATCAATATCAGCAGGAACTTCTTCCCAGGGAGGGTGACAGAGCACTGGAACAGGCTGCCCAGGGGGGTTGTGGAGTCTCCTTCTCTGGAGATGTTCCAGACCCACCTGGATGTGTTCCTGTGTGACTTGGTCTAGGTGATCTTGCTGTGGCAGGGGGATTGAACTAGATCATCTTTTGAGGTCCCTTCCAATCACTTACGATTCTATAATTCTATAAATTGCAGGAAAACCCAAAACCTAATGATTTTGAAAAACCAACAAGAACATTTAGCTCACCCCACATAAAAATGCCAACACAAAGACACACAGAGATTAATCACATGTTCTTACAGAACTGGGCTAAATTGCTACCTCCACCACCTCAATGACTTCCAGCAGTTCTTTTTCTTTGTGGTAACACAGTCCATTCAGTCTGTGCACAGATCCCTCACCGTCAGCTGTTCATTTAAGGTATAGTTCCCTGTAGCATGTACTCCCAAGCCACGCATTTCCCAACGTGCTGATTCCTACAGAGCATAAAGGAGTGAAAGACCCTTTCTCCATTTCAGCAATCAGTGCATAGCAAGTGAAAACTTTCTGCTGATCTCTGAGGTTCTGCTCTTTCTACCTCCATTCACAATGTTACCAGGGCAAGGTGGCTGCAATGCCCAGCCCAATGCCACCCATCTTGCTCTGAACAAAGGCAACAAGAAGGGAAGCAGCTCCAAAACAGTCTTACCAGTTACAGAATTGACCATTAGATGACTCTTAACTAAAGGAAAGCATGGAATTCCCAGCCCCTTTATCACAGGTTGCCAAAGTAACTCCTTATTCCCTCAGGCCAAGAAGCCCACCAAATTCAAATCACAACAACTTGTACTGGCAGTGTTCCTTTTGAAAGCATGCCTAGCAAGTCTGCTGAAGACAGTGAGGAAAGGCAGAAAGTGACGAAAAGCTATGCACTTTGTTTCTAAATACTCAGTAAGAGCTTTTTCACAACAACTGAAAAGAAGATACTTGATCATTATGGGCTTTTAATCACTGTAAAGCTGAGGATTCCTTTCCAGTTAAGGAAGAAATCAGACCAAATGGTAAAAACAGAACAATGAAATCCACTTCTAACTTGAAATAGCATTGAATAAAGCTGTAAGGGACAGATAGAGCAGCAAATCCGTTTCCTTTCCAGAAACCAAAGGGAAAATGCTCTTTTTACTTATTCAGACCACGAGAATGGGATTACGCTAGAAAAGTCCCTGAAAAGATACGTCTGGCTAAGAAGAAACTCTTCTTTATTCTTCCAAAGAGTCCAGTTTTACAAAGTAAGGGACAAGAACAACATTTCTAATTTGAAGGTAAATTACAGAAAATTAAAAGGGAGTTGGGGAGCACAGTCACCAGCTTTTTAAAGTTGCATGCATTTTCTTGTACGGTTGGATGACAAGCACCAAAACACATGTTGGTATAGACATATTGTACTGATACTAATTAAGTATTAAGACTCATAGGACTCAATTACCTGTTCATGAGGAGAGGAAAAATACACTCTTATTTATGCATGAATTATGCACTTCAGGTAATGGTTTGGTATGTCTTCTCAGAAAACAAGTTTGTGTTCTGCTTCTTTAACTATCACATTATCCTGCAAGAAGAATTTTGCTGTGACTGCAGTCATCACAGCTCTCTACAGATAGGAATAGGGAATGTCAATGGGAAGTTCAAGGCATGGTATTAAGTGTGCTGAAGGAGGATCTTTGTCATACCCCATGCACTACCTCCCACTGTAAGCGTGGAGGCAAGACTCCCAGCTGCAGGGTTGCGGATAGGAAGAAAAGGATTTCGATCCAGCTGGAGACCGGTTATAATTTTTACCTCGCACAATCTCGAAATTACAAATCAATGCCTCAAATGTAATCGATCGCATTCAAAAGTAGCAAAAATCAAATATGTCCAATAGAGACATGACAAAAATGTGGTCATCAGATCACACTGGATTGGAGAAGAAGCAAAGGTGATCTGACAGCTCTTGCTTCCTGTCTGGGTTAGAATTACAGATCAGAAAAACCTCATAATCATTCTGGAAATGCTCCCTATGCCATAAAGCCTCATATTGTTTGTACACTTTTGGCTTGGTGGTGGCTTCCACCACATTTTTTTATTGTTATGGCACTCTCCAAAGTGCAAGCAAGTCATTGTAACACATAAAATCCCCCTTGGGGTTTTTTTCCTGCTTCATACTGTTTACTACACTGGGAAAAGAAAAGCACTGGGAAAAAGACCTGGAAGAAGGTGTCTCATCAGCCTCAGTTTTAGGTTCTATTTCCTAAGTAGCAACCTCGTCACTATTTTAATAAACAAAATTTTAAATTAATAAATTACATGAATTTTAGTTAATAAACCAAAATGATTCAAAAGTGGATAGTTTGAGCACAGACCCTCCATGTAGTTAACTTGTATTTATTCCTGTTAGAAATGTGCATATTGAGAATTCACCCTGGCATATCAGTTTTAAATTATAAGTGTATATAATATAATTATTAATAAGATACAAGTTACTGTCTGTACCAAGAGTAGCCAGTGACTGGTTTTGGTCAGAATAAACACTTAAGAACAATATTTTGTATAATCTCAACTTTTTAGGTTGATTGTTCTAATTAACCTTGGCCACTAATTGGCCACTAATTTGTATGTTAGCTATCACTGTTCTAAAATATATGGTCTTGGGCAGAAGGGATTTCTGTAACTCAGGAGCATAATATTTAATATCCAAAAGGTTAAAAAGTTAATGAAGAGTAAAGTTATTTGAAGGTAAGACCTGCAGAACTGTCTCAACAAATCCCAGTTTGTGACAGCACATCAACCCGCAGCTGCCAGGCCACGTGAAAGGAAAACGAGGCAAACGAGCATTTTGATATCAATAAAAGTACTGCATCTACTCCTGATAGTCTCCCAAGTAAGCACAACACAGCCATGGTAATGTTAATCCAGAGGGTTAGGAACAAGCCTAATGAAGAAGTATTCAAACTGTTAATATGGTATAACTATTTTAAAATTATCTAATTAACTGCTTCAAAGCATTCAAGTACAAGATATAAACCCCTAGCTCTACTGCCTTGGAAGTCTGTTGATTTCACCAGATCTGTTTGCATCTTCTGGAAGCTGCCTTCTGATATCTCCAGGACCAGTAAAAATACTTTCTGGATGAAACAACACGTGCTGAATTTCCACCCCAATGCAAGAGTCGGAATCTGCCATGCTTCGTTTATTTTGCCAACCTTTCACTTGTTAAATGAAATCTGTCACATACATACTTTCCAGAACCGTTTGAAACTGAACCTAGAAAAGCAACCAACAGCAAAAAAACCTGCTCCAAGCAGAGTAACTTCTCAGAAGAACTTGCACTAATGAAAGTTTAACAAGTTCCTCTGTAACTTCTTATCATATATCAGCAGTTCTCTTTAAGCCCTGAAAAAGGGCAGTATATTATTAAATTATTTTTTAAAAACTATAATAAAATATAAACTTTGAAAGCTGTAATTTTGTTAACTCCTACATTGAGACAGGATTTTGTTTTAGTATATATATAGTTACGTAGCATATGTATAATTTCCCAGGACTAACAGCTAGGGAAAACAAAACTCCATGGAATAAAGACACAGGAAAAAAGTTTTAAGTGGCCAAATATATAAAAGGGAGTGAATAACACTGAAGACTATTTCAATTCAATCCTTACTTGATATCAATAGATGAGGAAAGGCTGAGGGAGCTGGGTCTCTTGAGCTTGGAGAAGAGGAGGCTGAGGGGGGACCTTATTCATGTCTCTAAGTATGTGAGGGGTGGGTGTCAGGAGGATGGAGTCAGGCTCTTCTCAAGGTCATCTGTTGACAGGACAAGGGGCAATGGGTGCAAGCTGGAACAGAGGGGGTTCCATCTAAATATCAGAAGAAATTCTTCCCAGTGAGGGTACTGGAGCATTAGAACAGGCTGCCCAGGGGGGTTGTGGAGTCTCCTTCTCTGGAGACGTTCCAGACCCACCTGAATGTGTTCCTGTGTGACTTGGTCTAGGTGATCCTGCTGTGGCAGGAGGATTGGACTAGACGATCTTGCGAGGTCCCCTCCATTCTCTAATGATTCTATAAATTTCTTAACAATGCTTAGCAAGAGCATTTTGAAAGGCTTCATATCTACTTTAAACAAAATTCCCTTAATTTGAAAGGCTTTACAGTTGTTGATGTGGACATAAAGATGACAGAGATGTCAATCTGGAGTGGAAAAAGGAGACAAGGAATCAACTCCTCTAAATTGGACTATCCACTAAATAGCCGATTACTAGGATTGGTTGTTTAAAACTAGCACTTTAAAATGTTTAATAGTGGGAGATTGTTGAGAGATTTAATCAGCTGTGGGTACTAAATCTTGATCAGGGAAGGAATTGCTTCATAAACTCAGAGCAGACCTCCATCCAAAAAGACACATAGATCGTAGGTGATGCTTTGGATTTGTTGGCAACACTTGGTAATGATTTTGGACAAATCAAACCTGTTGTCCTTATCATTCTAGGCATGAAAAGAATTTTTTTGTCATTTCAGTGAGACAGCAATACCAACTTGTCACAGTTCACACACAGATGAAACACTAGAATTCCTTCCCTTTTCCCCAGAGATCTATCAACAAGGAAAACTACAATTTACTCAGCTGTTCCGTGTTTTACATTCCATTATATGACCACATGAAGAAAAACTGAATACATATCCTCCACCAGTTACTCAAAGCTGAACTTTTCATAGGCTGTGTGAAATTCTGACCATCAGTTTAGAGGATAATCCCTTACTTGTCCCCAAGAGATTAAGTTCCCACTGTATGCAGATTTCAACGTGACACCCAAGACAGAAGCTCCCCATGCAAGAGCTGAGAGATAAATATGCCTCTAATTAAAATTACCTTTGCACAAAACAGACAACTTCATTCCACTGCTCACAGCTGCAGATGCTGGTGCAAGCACAGTCTAATCTTTGGCAATGAGCAGGACTCTGCTCTGTGTAACTGAGAGAACAGATGAGGCTCAGGATTTGAAGACAGATGCTATTAAATGAGTGGCAAATAAAACTTCTGGCAGCTTATACTTAGTTGGATTCATTCTTTCCAAGCACTTCTGCTTCCAGGTTTGATGCCACTCTTTTTGACCTCAGCAGACATTTGAGACCACCACCCAAGTGTCCATCTACTAGGTCACAAAAACCATCACCAGTCTCTTTATCTAGAGAAAGGTTCAATTGAATCTCTGTGTCATTAAGGATTATTTGACCTTGAAAAAGTGGAACTGGCTTCAAACATTGTGTTCTCCAAAAACAAGTACAAAGAAGGCATTACAGTTTTATACAAACCACTGACATCGATGTGCTCTACACAAATCTTCCAAGAGGCAGAGGCATCTGCTTTGAAGAGCTTTAAGATTCCCTCAAGATGCAAAAAACAAGCAGAAAAGAACTTGAATAAACAGTCATGTTCATGGAATACAGATCCTTGTTTCACTATTACTTTCTATAGCTGGTGTGTGTCACCAGACTATACTAGTGTATTCATTACGTATTACAAGGAAGGAATGTTCCCATTTCAAATCAAAACTAGTTCACAATGTATCTGCTGCAACAAACTGCTTCTGGACAATTTCTTAAGCTGCAAGAATTGCCTGTGGGAATCACAACATGGCTCAGGGTAGCAAAAACAAGAGAGCAGCACTGTAGTGTCTGCAGCTTGCCAGTCATTCCCAATCTACCAGTTTTTAAAGCACAAATAGTATTTTCAATGCTACCCAAATTGTATTGATAGTCAAGTAGTTAACACCCCTATCACCACATCAAATGCAGCTTGTCTGGCCATTACCTCAACAACAGAGCTTCTTTTTCACCTTTCCTGAAAAACAGGGCAAGTTTCATCCAAAGATTCCTAATTTCCTGGATTGGTATCATGTGTCCTCCTTCTATTGCTGAACTCCCTGCTCCAAATCACAAACGATGTTTTCACTCATTGGATGCAGCCCCATATAAATATTTTCTCTGCTTCTTTTAGCTGCTCTTTTGCAGCCTGAAGATATCCTACCTCCAGAGTAGTCTGCATTAGTCTGTCGGACAGCTGAACAAGTTAAAGGTTTTCAGTATAGTGTTTACAAACACAGGGTGAAATCCCTCTGACATCCCACATGTGATATTTTACTGGTCAGAAGATGTGTTGGAGGGATGTCTGTGGAAGAGAAACCACACAGATATTAGAATCTATAAATCTTGAAAGTCTCACGACAGAAGAGGCTGCTGGATAGAAGGTCAGCTACAGGAAAGGCAACAGGATCTGCAGTCTGGAAGGAAGATCCAGACGGGCAATGCCCCCGGGTGTCTAGCTCTCAGCTGTGGCCAGTACTGCAAGCTGAAGTGTGAGCTGTGGGCCAGGCTCTGTTGGACAAAGATGCATTATTTCCTTTCAACAACAGGACAGCTAAAGCCACGCATGTGCTCTCATACCTGCACCCATGGGTGGGGTGGGGTATGAAGAACACGCACATCTTTCCAGTGGGAAGAAAACTAATGGGCAGCATAAATCTGAACACACAGGTATGTGTGTCATGAGCAAACATCCGAGTATTTCAGGTATTTCAGTACAGTTTTAAGTGGGGAGTAATGATCTATAGTATCTAACAGATGCTTTTAGTTTGGTTTCTTTTATTCATAATAGGAACTGAATGAACAACTGAAGCATGTGCTTAGCAAGGCAGCCTATTTTTGAAATAGCAGCCTAGGAGCTATACACGTTAAGTACCAGTGCAAGACCAAAACATGTGTGTGCTAGTGATGCCGTTGTTTATGAAGCTTGATAAGAGTTGAAACCAGCTATGCCAGGTAATATTAGTCTGTGCTTTTACCCTGTTTTATCCTGTTAGCCTACCACTAAAAAAAGACCTTTGCATACAGATTTTACAAGCCCAAATTATCTTGGCATATGATCGTTGAGAAGGATAGTATGAACATCAAACTTCATCTACTCAAATACTTCAAGTCACTAAGCAAACAGCATCTTTTGACTTTGATTCATTGTTATGTTTAATTAGATTGCCTTAAGAATCCACAGCTACCACGTGTATTAAGCAACAGAGCAGCCCGCAGCAGGGAGGTTGGAACTGGATGATCTTCAAGGTACTATGCAGCTTAACCCATTCTATGATTCGACGATTCTATAGCAGAGCTGTACTTCACATACTTCAAAACTCAAGATGATTAACCATGTTCACAGATGATCACTTCTAGAAAAATAATACCAGAGCACAAAATACAGGAGCATATTAATCATTCTGGCTCTAAAGGGAGAGCTCCAGCACCTTCTGCTTTGTCCTATTAGCAACACTATTAGCACACATAAAACTGCGCTTGTTCCCTTGTTAAATGGGCCAAACAGGGATCATTTCTGAGAAAATACTCGGGGGTTTCCCCTACAGCTTGGCTGCATTTCTCCTCTGCTGCAAGCCACTTGAAAAAAGAAATAAGTTAAAGGAATATTAGTAGCACATATAAAATTAACTTGTTTATTTAAGAGCCTTCTTCCTTTCTAACCCCCTGCTCCCTCTCAACTCAATGCTTTAGTTTGGTTGGTGGATTGGGTTTTTGTAAACACTGCACAAATCCTCACACACGAACCCAAAACACACGACAGGATGAGCTATGGGCACTTCTCCATAACAAGAGATTCAGACTTAGTCCTGTGACTGATTGTGATACTCGTTTTAAAATATATAGATTTAATACATCAACAATCCATTTATTACAATCAGTCTGAGAGGCTTGCTTTTCTTCCTGCTAAGCTAAGCTTCCATTGGGTCTCTTCAGGATCAGACCCCGCAGTCACACCACACACCAGACCATTACTGTGCTCAGAGTTTCAGGCGATTCCATATTAACCAGTTACAGATTGCTGGTTGCCTACTGAAAAGCCTCTACTGCTTCTTGTTGGAAACACATGGTATTCATCTATCATATAAAGAATACTATGAACTTTGAAGATCCTGACAAACACTTTCACTGTAAGATGACAGCTACTGGTTGATAAAGCTCCTTAGTAGTATCGTCGCACTAAAAGGCAAGTTTTCTATAGCAGAAGTATTTTAGCTATGACAGAGAAAACAGCAGAGTAATCGCTGCTTGGTATTCTGCCTTTGCCAACACACACACACGAGTAAGAGTACCTGAAACCTGAAAACAAATACTCATTGATTATGATTTAGTTGGCAATAAACTGAAAAGGCAATGAATCTACAGTGTAGAACAGGCATTCAGAAATACTACATGAAGGTGGCTTCTGTCCTAAGTCAGTCAAGTCACCTAAGTAAGGACTCACTGTCCCAAAATGAGATCATCTTGAACCACCTTACAATCCACTTCTGGCCAAAAGTGATAACTACTCTACTTCACCTAACAGCTTAAAATTGTTATTCAAGTGTCTCACCATCATTTCCTTTATAAGGGAACCTGCCTTCAAGGTATAAGCAAAACCAGGCAATACAGAGACCTAAGAAAAGGGGGGTCTGGAAACCACATCTCCCGAGACCAGGGTAGTGGGTAGCATCCCACTGCCTCCAAAGGCAAATAAAAAAACCATAAAACCAACTTAAAAATGCTGCAGTAGTTCTCTGCTGCCACACACTACTCCTGGCACAGAATAGCAAGCCCTTGACAAAGGAAGCTTCACTACGGAACTTAAAGCAGTGCCAAGATTTTAGCCCAAAGACATGAACACCTTTGCAAGGCTTCTGCATGAATGAAGCCTGTGCCATTTACTTAGTTCAGCCATGGCTTACAACCACTCCTCTGGGCTTTTAATTACCAGGATTAAGCAAACTATTTGCAAGAAAAATCAGTGTGCATACACATGGAATGTATTTCCTACCACACCTAACACAACAGTATGCTTTTATATTATACTGATAATTGCATGATTAATGATAAAAATTGTGCCTACTAAAACAACATAAAGATTTTAGTGCTTTCCATAAACTTTGCCTGTCAAAATAACACCTTACCCAAACTACACAGTCCTTGCTCTCACGGCACTCTCCTGAACGCAGTACCAAAACTACCCTGCAGCAGGTCCAAGGCCAGTGAGGCTCACACTCCCAGCAGAGGCTGAACTCTCTCCTCATTGTCAACATCTGTGCAAAGCCAGTATGGCTGGTGGGCACACAGGTGCCAGGAGTAAAAGAAAATAGCCCACACTCAGCTAGGAGAATCAGCTGGCCTGAGGATTTGGGGGGGGACAATTGGTGGGTGTAAGTGTGAAAGAAACCAGCCCACATGGCCATTCTGGCACAAAACAAATCCATTGAAATGAAATTCAATCAGCAAACAAATCAGAAAAGGTATGGTTTTAATTACATTAGATTATTTGGGGTGACTGAATCCTGCTTGGGAGAGCAACCTTATGGCTCAGGATAGCAAAGAGTCATGACTGAAGATGAGCTGCCAGTGTGCCCAGGTAGGTCAACAGCATTGTGGCTTGTATAAGAAATGGTATGGCCAGCAGGAGAAAGGAGTGACCGTGCCCCTGTACTTGGCTCTGGTGAGACCACGCATGAAATACTCTGTGTTTTGAGTGCCACAGTATAGGACAGACATAGAGTTGTCAGTGAGTACAGTGAAGGGCAACAAAGCTGGGTAACGGACTGAAGAACATGTCTTATGAGGAGAGGCTGAAGGAGTTGGGATGGTTTAGTGTAGAGGATATCCTAGCAGGTCAAGGACACGATATTTTGCTCAAGACCTATTTGCACAACCCAGCCTGCAGCCCCAGAGGCAGTGTCCTTGAAGCCTCCTGAAATAATGAGAATGAGGATGATAAGCAAGATGTGCTGACCACAGAACGGGGAGGAGAGACCGACGTAGAGGTGCATGCAGATCTGCATATAACCATTCATATGAAAGTAAACACGTGTGGTCAAGTTAGTTTAGCCAATAGTAGCTTTGCTTATGCATGTGAACCCTGTAAAACCCTATAAAAATATACTGATCAGGGCAATAAACGAAGTTCACTCTTACCTCTGTGAGGACTCTGTGAGTATTCCGAGTGGTTTTCCTTTAGTTTAGCCTGAAGAAGCGTTTCCTGCAGGAAACAACAAACTCCCAGTTGTATAGTTAGAGTCACAACCTCCAAGCTCACAGATATTATAAAATAAACAAGGAAATAACAGCGTGAATGCCTATGTGAAAGGTGCAGTGTGATCACGTTGTATAATCTGAGAGAACTGTATGTTCTCTTTCTAAAACCATCACAGCTTTGCAGAAACTCTTCTTTTATTCTGCAGACCTACTCCCTTAAAATTTCCCCTTGATTACAGAAACCTCCAGCTTTTTCAGTTTTTGAGACTTCATTGTGTTAAAGAAAAATTCTTGGATCAAATGAATAAAAATTGTTTAATGGTATATATACCTCGACACAAAAATCCAAACAGCAACAAACTCGATGTCTGGGATATTTTTATACTCACTCGACTTGTCTCTTCTGAATGGAGAGCAGAAGCACAACAGGTAATTCCAGGAGGGTTTATCCTGGTTGTCACAGTACTAAAATGCAAGTGGAAAGGAATCGTTGCATAGAACGTACAACTGTAACTTCATTTTACCTTCATCCAATTAAGTTAAAATAAGGCTAGATAGAAAAGAAAAACCACTAATAAACACAGAGTTTGTGAATAAACATAGGATTTATTATCATCATGTGAAATGCTGCTGTGATAATTAAATGCAATGTTCTCTTAGAGGAGTAAAATTGAACTCACTTTAAGCTCCTGTGCAACATGTGCCACATTCATTTCTGTGGCCTCTGATTTCCCTTGAATGAAGTAATAATTGTTTTATGCCCCAAAGGGGTGCAAATAACTAGTTCATTGTCACTTAGAAATGTGTAACTTCTGCTTAGGAGTAAATCAGTCACAGGTTCTTCAAGCAGACTCATCGTGGACTGCAAACCTTTAGGCTTGGTACTATCCTCTAGAAAGATGTCAGACACTGTGAGACTGCGCCTCCTACTTCCTGATAGACTTTTAAAGGGGTGTGATGAAGAAGCATGCTAGCTAAGTAACTGCAAGGCCATAATTCCCCAGCTCAGATCCCAAAAGTGAATCTCCCTCTTCACAGAAGGGCACTGTAAGCAGCAGCCAGTCTCAAATCCTACTGCAACTGCTTCTGGGCTCAGGAAAGCATAAAACAATGACCCCAGGAGGAGGAACTAGACTGCCCACATCCTACACGACTGCCCTAACCACAGTATTAGAAAAATATATTGCACTTCTGACCTCAGGTTTTTCATCTTCCTTTGCTGCTTGGCACAAACTTAGACTCTGTGTGTGTGTGTGTGTGTGTTATGGAGAGTATTCTGGATCATACGAGAGCTATATACAGAGGAATCTTTCTCAATTCTCAGAATACTCAGAATAAAACCAGAGGCAGGGGCCATGCTCAGGACAAAGTCCCAGCTCTTGCTGCACATGAAGCGTAGCAGTACTCAAGCAACTTCAAAAAACCTTGAGAAGGGCTGGATTCAAGAAAGACATGGGTAATTTTTCTCACTGCTAATACTAATCTTCTCTTCACACAGCATGCAATATTTCAGTCTGTTCAACACTCCCAACCCTTCCTATACACTGTAATTTTGCGTTTTGGATGTTGGACACCTGCCTCTTTCTGTCTGTATAGCTGAGAATAGCCCATATTTCTCAGATACTTATCTAGCAAAATAGACTATAAATAATAATACCTCAATCTTCAGGAAGCAGCGAGGAACAAGTCAAACCTGGAAAACACATCTGAGGTCTGAAATCCCATGGGTTAAATTCCTTGTTACAGGTAAAATAACTCTCCAATCTGTTTCTATGAATAAAGAATGAATCCCCAGAGCTTGTTTTAGGTAGTTTCAGCTATTTTCACAGGCTTCTTCACTTCCTCCTTTGAAAATATTTTCAAAGATTGAAAATCCAGATCAGAAATGTAAATAAGTGCACAGAAAACAAAAAGAGAAATTAAAGTGACTTCATAAAATGCAGTCATGATATCAGTAACTGTATCAGATGTAGTTACTTTCCACTTTCTATAGGAATACAAACCCCAATATGTTCCATCTTTCAAGATTGTTATCTCTAACTATTCTTGTTTGTCAGTTTTCTCCTCATACAATTCTCACTTTTGAGATGCTCCCCAAGTATCATAGCATCATAGAATCATTGAGATCAGAAGGGATCTTGAAAGATCATCTAGACCAATCCCCCTGCCACAGCAAGATCACCTAGACCAAGTTGCACAGGAACACATTCCATTCATATATTTATAGACATTAATGAGGTCACCCCTCAGCTTCCTCTTCTGCAAGTTCAAGAGACCCAGCTCCTTCAGCCTTTCCTCATCTGGGAGGTGCTCTACATCCTTCATCATCTTTGTTGCACTACACTGGACACCTTCCAGCAGCTCTGTGTCCTTCTGGAACTGAGAGGTCCAAAACTGGACACAATGCTCCAGATGCAGTCTCACTAGTGCAGGGTAGAAGGGGAGAAGAACCTCCCTTGATCTGCTAACCACCCCCTTTCTGATTCCCCCCCCCCAGGATGCTGTTGGCCTTCTTGGCCACAAGACCACATTGTTGGCTCAGAGCCATCCTGCTGTCCCCTAGGTTCTATCCTGCAGCCAGTTCACAATCCACCTCACTACCCAATCATCCAGTCCACACTGCCTCAGCTTGGCTGCCAGGATGCTGTGTGAGACTGTGTCAAATGCCTTCCTGAAGTCAAGATAGACCACATCCACCACTCTGCCATCATCTGTGTGCCTGGTTATGCCCTCATAAGAGTCGATCAGGTTGGTGAAGCATGACTTCCCCTTGGTGAAGCCATCCTGACTGTCCCTAGTGACCCTCTTGTCCCTGATGTGCCTAGAGACGGCATCCAGGACAAATTGTTCCATCCCCTTTCCTGGGATGGAGGTGAGGCTGACCGGTCTATAGTTACCTGGGTCCTCCTTCTTACTCTTCTTGAAGATTGGAGTATGTTCAACCTGTTACCAAGTCCCTCCCATTTGTACACAAAGCATCCAGGAAACAGCAGAATAGAAAGGCTTTTTCCCTCCAATGAAACCTACACCAGACATCTGTTCCCCTGTTTGTCATCTCCCCAGCCTGGGTACAGGTCCTCACACAGCATGTGGTGTGCCAGCAAATACAGATGTGCCGGCACATGCAGATGTGCCAATACAGGTCCTCTTACCTTTTTTTATTTAGTAAATTAGCAGAAGAGGACTTCCCCAAATCCAGAATCCAACCTAGAAGACACGTGTGCCTAATACAGAATTCTGGGCAGTCACATGAATGGTCTGAAAGAGAGAAAAACAGACAGTGGATAGTGCTGTCTGCATGCAGTAAGGTGGAGTGGTGGGATCAGCGAGAAGGATGGAGCTAAAGGGGTATTTTTGTTGTTCTTGTTTCATCAGCCCTTCCAAAACTGGTAAAATTCCCATTTCTTGCAGATTTGTATCAAACTCATGATGTTAATTTCTTTAATTAAGGTTATACAAGTAGAGTTGGCAGCGGGCAGCCGAATTCATCTGCAGATTTACTACAGTTAAAGCAGCACAAACTATATTGAAAAAATGCACATGGATGGGAAAATTCATAACACTTCAAAAATCAAAAAATGCCAGCAAATAATAAGCCAGGTCAGCATCCAAAGGAGCCCGGCACATCGAACCCTCGTGACACTTGCACTGTTATGTCAAGACAAATTACAGATTGTTCTGAAGCACACACATACAAACACAGACAAAATACATGTCTCATTCACCCTTACCATCTTCTACTTCCCTGAAAATGTCTTGGGAGCAGGATAATCGCTACTTTCTTTGGCTTTTAAGATCTTAATAATGTTTTTGAACAACAGGACTCAGAAACTGTAATTTAACAAAGGAGAAAGAAAGCAATTAGAGATCATGGCTGCCTGTCAAACCAGTTGAAAGAGTAGCAGGAAGAACACTCAGGGAATTAATGAATAAATACATCTCAGGTTTACTAGATGCCCCGGGGGGTTGTGGAGTCTCCTTCTCTTGCAACGTTTGAAACCCGCCTGGACCTGCTCTGGGTGATCCTGCTGTGGCAAAGGGATTGGACTAGATGATCTTTCGAGGTCCCTTCTGATCCCTGATGATTCTATGAGATAAAGGGTGATCCATGCCAGCTGAAAGCTCCCAGAAGCCTTCAGGGGAGAATGAAGTGGCCTCTTCA
Source organism: Upupa epops (assembly GCA_013397515.1). NCBI lineage: Eukaryota > Metazoa > Chordata > Aves > Bucerotiformes > Upupidae > Upupa > Upupa epops. The sequence continues at coordinate 1,218,749 of VZRI01008070.1, read as the reverse complement.
TGACACTTACCTGACATCTCAACGTTGGCTATCAAGGGAGGTCCCAGAAGACTGGAGACCTCTAATGTGATACCCATGCACAAGAAGAGGCAGAAGGATGACCTGGACAACTACAGGCCTGTCAGCCTGGCCTCAGTACTGGAGAACACTACGGAGCAGTTCAGTTGAGCACACTCACACTGCAAGTGCAGGACAAACAGTGGATCAAGACCAGGCAGCAGGGGTTCGTGAAAGGCAGGTCTTGCTCAAGCAGTGCAATCTCCTTCCATGACCACCTAGTGGATGAGGGGAAGGCTGTGGATGTTTACCTGGACTTCTGTAAAGCATCTGACAGTCTCCCACAGCATTCTCTTAGAGAAGCTGGTAGTTCATGGCTTAGACAGGTGGACTCTTCACTGAGTATAAAACTGGCTGCCTGACTGAGCCCAGTGAGTTGCGTTGGATAGAGTTAAATCAAGTTGGCAGGCAATTCCAAGTGGTGTTCCCCAGAGTTCAGTGTTGGGGCCAGTCTCGTTAAAAATCTTTATTAATGATCTGGATGAGAGGATTGAGTGCCCCCTCAGCAGGTTTGCAGAGGACACCAAATTGGATGGGAAGGACCTGGACTGGCTGGATTCATGGGCTGAAGTCAATTGTATGAGATTTAACTAGACCAGGTGGCTGGTCCTATACTTCATTCAGAACAAGCCCATGCGAAGCTACACAGAATCACAGAATCACTCTGGTTGGGAAGACTCCTGGGATCTTCGAGTCCAACCATCTACCCTACCTTACAAGTTCACCCCTAAACCATATCCCTCAACACTTCATCCAAACGATCTTCAAACACATCCAGGGATGGCAACTCAACCCCCTCCCTGGGAAGCCCATTCCAGTGCTTGACCACCCTTTCTGTGAAAAAATTCTTCCTCATATCTAGTCTAAACCCTCCCTGTTGTAATTTGAACCCATTCCCTCTTGTTCTATCACTAATTGCCACAGACAGATTGATTAAAACTTTGCATCGGCATCCCAAACAAAATTCTTGGAGAAATGACGGCACCAGTGCATGCACTTCAGTCACTTCGACCTCATAAGACACCAAGTATTTTATTGGCAAACATCAAAACTGGACTCAGGAAGATGGACCCTTGCTATCTACTCGGTTTTGGGACTTAGCGCAGCTAAAGTTGTGCTGCTACATCCGTACTGTGCTCATTTACTGCTCTCTGTGCTGGAGCCATTCACAAACACGAAACTCTAAAATAACAGAATGGGAAGCAATCAAGAAAACAGTGATGCAAGTTTGCTCTTGCACAAGTAGTTGCAAACTATAGATTCAATTCCAGGGTTCAGTTTTGCTTGAGAGTGAAGACATTGCGCAAGAGCAGCCTCGGTACACCCATTGCCTCACAATTATTACTCTACTGGGATGTGTAAGCAGGTAGACAAAACCACAAGCTAGAGAAATAAGGATGAGCAGCACAGCGCTTCTGTTTGTCAGGGCCTAATCATGGGGAGGGATGATAGCTAAAACAGCAAGAGTAACAAATGGTTTCTTCAGTTTGAAGCTCATTCTCCAAGTCTGCATGTGAACACTGCCAACTACTTTGGAGCAGTGGAGTTCCCACAGCAGCCTGTCCCCTGCTCCTAACAGACTTCATTCAGACCAATTCCCATGTCATCGATGAAGTGGACATGCCTTATGCTGCCTGCGTGGTCCCTACCTGTAAGGTGGACATCAACTTAATGAGTTCATTTGTGGCTTTATGAATGAAGTTCATAGATGCATCGCTTCATAGAATGGTGCAGGTTGGAGGGAACCTTAAAGATCATCTAGTTCTAACTCCTCTGCCATGAGCAGGGACACCCCCCACTTGAGGGTGCTCAAGGCCCCCTCCAATCTGGCCTTGAAGACTTACAGGGAGGAGGCAGCCACAACCTCCCTGGGCAACCTGGTCCAGTGTGTCAGCACCCTCATCGTAAAGAACTTCCTTCTGACCTCCAGTCTAAACCTCCCCTCTTCCAGCTGGAAACCATTATTCCTGGTCCTACCACTCCAAGCCCTTGTAAACAGCCTCTCTTCAGCTTTCCTGTAGCCCCCTTCAGACACTGGAAGGCCACTCTAAACTCTGAACAGCCCCAACTCAGCCTGTCCCTGCAGGAGAGGTGCTCCAGCCCTCCACTCATCCCCATGGCCCTCCTCTGGACACCTTCCAACAGCTCAATCTCCTTCCTGTGTCAGGGGCTCCAGAACTGGATGCAGTACTGCAGATGACATCTCACAAGAGCAGAATAGAGGGGGAGGGTCTAAGCTATGCTCCCTTAACTTAACAAACCCCTTCACTTTCCCAAACTTCATAAAGCTGATAGGGTTTGGGTTTCCTGCAGAACAGAAAAGGGAAACAGACCTGACTTTTGGGTTTATTTTTCCACTGTCTACCATTGAGGTTGGGGTGTGGGACAGTACTGGAGCTTAGAGACTAGATGTAAAGCAATGTTGATACTAAAATTCTTGTGCATATCCTGAGCAAGCACTAAATTGACATCAGCATCTCTAAACTATCATTTCTTTCCCTTTTAAAAGGTGTTAAAATANGAGGCATTCACTCCCCTACCCCAAGACATATCGCCCCACCTGATTTTAACAATTGGGTCAGTATTCACTCCCCCACCCTCCTGAAGTTACCAAAAACAAAACCATACAGCTTCTCAATTGCTTTTCAACAGATGAAAATAGAATACAAACTTCTTGCTTCTATAACCCAAGACAATCAGAATCTCTAAACTTTCATTTCTTTCCCTTTCAAAAGGTGTTAAAATAAGCTTAAGCACTTTTTTTTCTGAAGCCTTTACTTTATTCTTTTAATAACACAGATGAGCAGCGCAGGGAGACTGGTAGGTCCCAGATACTTTAGCACATGCTACTGCTGATAAATATTGCCTGCTCTCTACAGAACATGGCAGTTAAGTGAACAGCTACAGTACTGCTACAAGTACAACCAAACCTCAGGTATTTGTTTCCATAACATCAGACCAACAGAGAAAAAATGCCATTCTCATTTTAAGCAGAAGTACCTAAGCCAGCCGAACACACACATTAGCTTGCACAGACATCAACTTCCCTAATGACATTTGCAGCAAACTGCAAACTTCACACTGCTCTGTGATAGTGAGACCACATCTGGAGTATTGAGTCCAGTTCTGAGCACCTCAGTTCCAGAAGGACACAGAGCTGCTGGAGGGTGTCCAGCACAGAGCAACCAAAATGATGAAGGAAGTAGAGCACCTCTCTTATGAGGAAAGGCTGAGGGAGCTGGGTCTCTTGAGCTTGGAGAAGAGGAGGCTGAGGGAGGACCACATTCATGTCTCTTAAATATGTGAGGGGTGGGTGTCAGGAGGATGGAGCCAGGCTCTTCTCAAGGTCATCTGGTGCTAGGACAAGGAGCAATGGGTGCAAGCTGAACAGAGGAGGTTCCATATCAATGTCAGAAAGAACTTCTTCCCAGGGAGGGTAACGGAGCATTGGAACAGGCTGCCCAGGGAGGCTGTGGAGTCTCCTTCTCTGGAGAAGTTCCAGACCCACCTGGACCTGTTCCTGTGCAACTTGGTCTAGGTGATCCTGCTGTGGCAGGGGTATTGGACTAGATGATCTTTCAAGGTCCCTTCCGATCCCTAATGATTCTATGATCCTATGAACTTCCTCTTTTCTTCAAGCTAATCACAATTTTTCTCTTCTTTCCCCTCTTCCTTACTAACCTTTTAAAAAACAAACTGATGTTCCAGACTGCCCAGCAGTGGATTTCTGATGCATTCAGGTTGCTGTGCTTGAAATTCTTCTCTCTTGAAGCTGATGGGAGTTCTGTCATGGGCTTCAATCAGGAAGAGATTTCCCTCTCAGCAGGAGAGTTGCAGTCCTATCCCTGCCCCTATTCATAACCACTGACTCTCAAGATCAAACTGCTGGGATAATGACCAACCTGAAATTCGAATACTGCTAACAAAATACAAAAAGATAGGAACATGAAAACAATTATTGTAATCATTTCTATCAGTATTTGTATACAGTACCTGGAATAGCACGTGCTAGTCCCTTCTGAAGAACCACAGCTGCTCTGTGAAGCCTATTTAGTTGTCCTAGTCATAAACGTGGATTTCCCAAATTCCAGCTATTGGCATGAACCATTATATTGGTGTCTTCCTCGATCCAAGATTTGGTCCTGGATCTGAAAGTAGAAAAATTTAGGCCAATCTAAAGTATTTAAATTTAAAAACCTTATTTTGCTGAGACAATGCTTCTCAAAGTTTCAGGAGGGAGTCACAGATAAACAGACCTGAGAAGAACAGCACAACACCTTTGTGTTTGTACTGGGAGTGGATCCACCTCTGGCTTAAAGCAGTGACATGAATTGCTTCTGAAATGCAATTTTAAGGATATTTTTATTGCAGTGAGGAGTGTGATGTGGATTACAGCTTCTCTCTGCTGTTTCCTTAAGATATTCACATAGCTGCAGCTACACTTAAGAAAGAATTATTTCCTGTTATTTCTAGAGTCATCACAGAACAAGAAAAGAAATCAAATCCAAACACTTTTCATTTAGCCCTAATTCTCACTGTCTACTGTGCGGTGTTGTTAATAAAGCAGGAGGTTTCTGTGTGACATTGAGACACAACATGCTAAAAGATGTGGCACATACAAAGTGAAATACTTTCAGCATTGTTCTTTAAGAAAATCTCACCTAAGTACTTGTTTTTATAATCCTAAGGTATGAGTGTTCTGAAATGCTGCACATGAATCTCTTGATTTGCATTGCAGGGGTTTTTTGAGAAACCATGGAAAACCAAGCACTACTTTTTCTTTCTTACCTCCTTACAACCGCTCCTTCTTTATGAGCTGCAAAGGCCTTTCATCATATGCCTTAATAAACTGCTTTACATCATCCAGTCAGCAGACAGGTGATTTGAGGCAATGACTCCCTCTGTGCCTAACTGCAGGTGTGGTAGCTTCACCATGCCATTGCTCCCAGAGGAGACGTGGTTAGTCATCACTGTCCACAAGGGAAGTGACTCATCACTCATCTTTCACAGCAAAACATACTGGACAAGAAGCGCTCCACTTATCACTGCATCCAGAGTGGCTCTGGAGACCTGAGCATAAGAATGAATCTCTCTTTCCTGCTGTAAACAATTCAGATGACAGCAGTCACATCTATTATACAATAAGCAACAAAAGGCAAGCAAGAGCGGCATGCTGCGCAGAACTAAGCCTCCAGCAATGAGCCATCCCTGATGATCTATAGAGAGTAGAGCGGCTACTTTTTTAGAGGCACTTCCTCCCTTTCCTAAGAGTTCCTTTGCATCAGTTGTCTCTGGTGCCAGTTTCATAGAATCATAGAATTGTCATGGCTGGAAAGAACCTCCAGGATCATCAAGCTCAGCCCTTATCCCAACATCTCCCTAACCCCTAGACCGTGGCCTCAAGTGCTCTATCTACTCACCTTTTAAACACTTCCAGGGATGGCGACTCTACCACCTTCCTGGCTAAACTAAACAACCCCAGTTCCTTCAGCCGCTCCTCAGAGGGCTCTGTTTTCCAGACCTCTCATCAGTCTTACTGCCCTTCTCTGGACCCATTCCAGCACCTCACTGTTCTGCTTATAATGTGGTGCCCAACACTGGACACACTGCTCAAGGCGTGGTCTCACAAGTACAGCGTACAGGGGCAGTTTACAAGAATTTAGCTATAGTACATCTTCTATGAAAGCTACTCTATCTTGAGTGGTGGTTGAGGTAAGTCCCCAAACTGAAGGTTCTTTCTGATGTTCTTCATTCCAAGGCATCCTGTGATCTTCCTCATAGCTTGGACAGCTTTCTGCACCTCCTTGTGTAGCACCTGGAGCAAGTAATCTGCAACGTCACAGCTGTACTCCTGTTTGGACAGAATAAACAACGCAAGTCTTAGCTACCCACTACAGCTCTCCAACAATCTGGTGCATCATAAATGTCAAAATCTCAGCAGGTTTTCCTGGGACTGAGTGGAGAAAGCATGATAAGCAAATACACAAGTTGCAAATGTGAAGAATCCAGAACCCTATACTGTACACTTTCTCCTTAGTCTTCTTCTTAATCCTGCTTTTCCAGCTGTGGATATGCTTTGACCTCTTCCAAGCCTCCCAATTTGAAATTATGACTGTGCAAATCACCTTTTGAAAACATCCATGGATATTTCACATCACCTTCCACCAGCGACATATTTCAGAGCACATAATGGCATGTAGTCATCTATAACCTGTTCTGCCAAGAAGACACATTCTCGCTTTCCAGAGAGCCTGACTTACAGAGCTAACAGAGAATCAAGGTCACACTTCCAGATACCATCAAGACTGCATTTTAGGGACTTGCTAAGTTAATGAGACCCATAATCTTGACAGCATAATCCTACTGTAAACCATGCATTTTATGTCCAGAAATGAAGTCCTGAAAATCGAGTTCACCAGGGTTCTGTATGTCATGACTTGGCAGCTGTGTGAGCCACTCTGAATTTCACTGCTTGCTCAGAAATACAGAAGCTGAATTGTCACTGAAGCAAAATACTTCCAAACTACCTGAAAAAGTTATCCGCTGGGAGCAGCTCAGGAGCATGCCAACAGCAGATCAGCTCACTCTTCATGCCAACAAGCAGATGTAGCATTAAGTCACCCTTAGAGCCAAACTGTAGTCCACTGAACAGCATCGGGCAAAGCTAAGAGAGGCTAAGGCAACTCCACAGCTGAGGAATAATTGCCTCAGAGAAGGTCAGCATGCTCCTGGCATAGATCAGCAACACGAGGTATAAACCAGTGATTCTTGGCATAGCACAGGCACAACTCCATCGGTAGAAAGAGGGGAGGTTGCAGGGGAAGGGGAGCTATGTTGTACAGCTAAAGCTCTCAGGCATTTTCCAGCTGGACACTATACTCATTAAAACAACTCACTTGCCACGAAGTGTTTTAACCAGGCCCAAGCTTGACACAGTTCTCATATTTCTTATTTCTCAACACAGATACCTGAGTGCCAGTACACTGGAGGAGAAATAGTGTTCATTTATCAAAGTAAATAACAGAGAAGACCTTCAAATCCACATATATTCCAGAGAGGAGAAGGAATGAAGGAGAGAACAGGAGGGAGATTGCCACTGTAGTCTCAATGTTTCTATCCCTTGGTTTCTATCACAAAGTTAAACTTCAAATGCACTCTGCTTAGCTGAGAAGAGATGCCAATGCAGGCTTTCTGATGAGGGATACAAGAGCTACATCGACATTGTAAGAGTCATATTGGCGTAGGATATCTAGGATATAGTCTCTATGTATCAGCCTTTCTTTCTTTTGCTGAAAAAGGTTTTTTCCCCAGGGCTTGAGGTTTTGTCCGTCCCCAACCCCCTCCAGAAAAAACCCACGAAACCAAACTAAAAAGCCAACCTTTTTCAGTTTCGAGGCGAAACCAAATTCCCCCGAGAGACGACACTCGATGTCTTCACTGCTGGCGACTCTCCAGACTTCCAACATCACGCAGCCCTGGGAACCGAAACCCTGAAAAAGAAACCCCAAACCGCCGCTGTCTCCNGTCTCCCGACCCCTCGGGGATGACGGCACCCGGGGCCGCGCTGATCCGCTGCAGCTGCTGGCTCTGGCAGCCCCGAGGGCGGATTGAGGGAGAGGGCAGAGGCGGCGGTGACTCCGNCAGCCTTTCTTTCTTTTGCTGAAAAAGGTTTTTTCCCCAGGGCTTGAGGTTTTGTCCGTCCCCAACCCCCTCCAGAAAAAACCCACGAAACCAAACTAAAAAGCCAACCTTTTTCAGTTTCGAGGCGAAACCAAATTCCCCCGAGAGACGACACTCGATGTCTTCACTGCTGGCGACTCTCCAGACTTCCAACATCACGCAGCCCTGGGAACCGAAACCCTGAAAAAGAAACCCCAAACCGCCGCTGTCTCCCACTCTTCTCCCCGAGGGCGGCGGGACAAAGAGCTGCGGGAAACCCCGGTAAAAACCCACCGCGATGCCCGCGGCGCTGCCGGCAGGAGGTGCCGCCGCACTGCTCCGGGCGGGCTGGGGCGCCTCCCCCCCAGCTCAGCCGCTGCGCTGGGGCCGCGGGGAGGCAGNCTCTTAGCTAAACTGCAGAAAGTTGACTGACAGTGGTGTGAGGACAGCTGCGTCCTGTACCCTCACCCCGTGCATAGTAACTAGTTCCTACTACCATTTAAAACTTCTCCTCAGGTGGCTTTAAAAAAAGAAGACAAGAAGAAAGATGAAAGGAGTTGCTTGTGTTTGCCATCCCAACCTCATGGCTGCTAGAGCTGCCTGATTGTACCTATTAAGTGCAAACAAAATGCAAAGATTCACTAACAACGTGTATTCAACCCAAAGCACCTGTAGATGCTTGAGAAAAACCTGGAGTACCTCTCCTAAGAGGACAGACTGAAGGAGCTGTGAGGAGACCTTACCCTGTGGTATCTGAATGGGCCCTAAAAGAAAACTGGAGGAGGGACTTTTTACAATAGCAGAATGAAGGGTAATAGCTTTAAACTGAAAGACACTAGATTTAGATTAGACACAAGGAGGAATCTCTTCACTGTGAGGGTTGTGAGACACTGGAACAGGTTGCCCGAGGGAGTTGTGGATGCTCCATCACTGGACATACTCTAAGAAAAACTGGATGGGGCTTTGAGTAGCCTGGTCTAGTGGGAGGTGTCCATGCCAACGGCAGAGGGGCTGGGACTAGATGATCTTTAAGTCCCCTTCCAACTCAGACCATTCTGTAATTCTATAAATACAACTGCTACATCAGCTGCAAAGAAAGCCACTTTCATTTGATCTGTGACAGGTTATTTCCTGAAGTGTTTTTTTATTTGGTGTTGACAGGTCTCTCGCTCTTCAGCCCATGGTGGTCACCCAACTTGCTGGTGCCAAATGGTAGAGCATCTCTGTACATAGCCACTCACATCAGAAAAAGTTGGTTTCCTCCCATGTGACTAACACCCTTACAAAAGGTGCGTGCTCCTGGCACGGGCTTCTAGACAACCTCTATGCTCATGAAGCTTTTTTCCAGAGAGAACAGGAAGCATTAAAGGAAAACAAACCATGTCTACAGGCTGAGCTCTACTAAAAGAAAACACTCTGCCACTTCTAAAGCTCTCTTGAAAGTTGAACATAAATAGCAAGGTAATGCCTAGTGACAGCAACCCAAGAGCCAGGTTGCCGCCTGATGGAGCTGGCTTACCTTTTCACTTCATGCTAGGAACTGTAGTGGTCCTTGATGAATGTTTCTCTTAGTCTTCTGTAGCGCAAGGAACATTTCTTTCTTCAGGTTTTTTCTGTGAGCACCTCTGTCCTTAACGTTCTTAGAAAATGGGATTATTTCACCTCTGCGGAGGCCAGCGGGAGTTCAACACTGTTGCTAGGGCTCAGAGTCTGTTCTCTTCCCAGTGCCATCCCTTTACTGTTTATGCTTCATTTGGTTGACATTTAGCATGTAACCGACTTTCCACATCTCAAGGAAACAGCAAGACAGCTCTTAACTTTCAACTTTTCTTGCTCTTTGGAGCCATCCATCTCCATAACATAGCTCCTTGCTGCCAGGCTTCATCTACTTCTCTTTTCTGCCGTAACAGAACGGAAGAGAAAGCAGTTGTTCTGGAACAAGCGCAGGGATTTTCAAAGCTTTCCTGCAAACAAACCTGCCTCTTGGGTCACATCCAGAGCAGCCTACAAACCTAAATGGGCATCTGATGAAAAAAAGTCTTATATATCTGTCTACTGAAGGCAGGTAACTTCCCCATGTCCTCTGAAGTGCAATATTCTTTAAATAAAATAAAATGAGTCTACCATTAAATGAGGGCTAAAAGTCCTAAAAATGTAGCTTAAGTATCTTGCTGACTTCTGTAACATTGGAAATAATATAAATGGTCCTTGAGTTTTATTTGCCCTGTCATTTTCTGATAATTCATGTTTTATTTAAATTTTGTCTCAAATATCCAGAAAAGCAGGTGGTCATCTGGCAGTGCAATTCAACAGGAGTTTAGTTGAAAGCTTCAGTGTAAATTTTGTAGTTAGCTACAAATGCTATAGCACAGTGAACAGACTCACTCAACAAGATTACTGTGATCTGTAGAGTGGATATTGACTGGCTTAGCCAGTCAAAAGTGCAATTAACAAATTCAACAGTAATTCAGAATCATAATCTTAAAACCTGAGGTACATAAGGTGTAGGTTAGATGTACATGAAGCTCTCAGTGAATCTTGTGTTCCCTGAAGTGACAAGGGTTGGCACCTTCAGACTGAAATTTTCTGGTCCTTATTTTAAACTGCTGTTTGCAGAATCTTTGTGGAAACCTTTGGCTCTCTTGTTCAGCTGTGGAATTACACGGATACTGCGTGAAGTTATCTAAATTAAAGGATCCATACAGATTACTATGGTACCTGATTTTTCATTTCTTCAATATAATAAAAAGCTAATCCTGCCAAATAGCTACTCTGAACGTGTGTTGTGTTCGAAGCTTGGCATTTGTTTTCCTAACAAAGTTCACTTTTTGTTGTCCTCAGCCTATCATTGCTGCCCAGTTGGCAGGGGTTGGCTGCAATAGAGTCTCAGCAAACTTTTTTCCACTGCATGTATTGCTGTGTATTTGATAGACATCTTCTCAAAATGAAATGTAATGCCTTTTTTCGCCCAAGCAGGCCACGTGCTGAACTTGAAAGAATGAAAAATCAAATAGACACAGGGTTACAATTAGTGGTTTTGCAATTGCTGCCTCCTTCCATCTTGGCTTGTTGCATACTTCACTGCTTTCCAGGTCTCCTGCTCTTTATACACACACTACTGGGTGATCAGACAGCTACTGCCAATGAAGTAGATAACAAATGAATACAGACTTGAGTTCTTAAAAGAGTAAGTAACATTATTGTGACAGTGTGGTAACAGACAGCTGTGTCAGAAGACAGAGGCCATTGAACAGTCCTAACTAAAGGAAGAACAAAAGTTCTATCGCTCAATCTTAGTGTCTAAACAGCAATAATAAATAGCCATCAGAGTGATTTCTAGGTGATGCACAATGGCAAACTAGTTTTGAAAGCTTCATGTGTAAAAAGAGAAGGCTACCTAAAGATTTTAGTATGAATTTCAGCAGAGGCTTCAGGCATTTAGTTCAACAGAAATGGAAATACTAAACATTGAAGTAGAAGCATGGGTCACGTTGAATGCAAAAGCTGTATTGACTGTGACACATCTGATTTACATCAACTGAACTTTTTCATTCAGCTCATGCTGGAAATGGAATCAGTTCTGCTCATATTTAAGAGCTAGAGCTTAAATTATTGCTATTTCACATCCTAAACTCTTTATTTAAACCAGAGTATTTTTATTCCAATGTTACTGTCTAATTTCTGCATAGCTTCATGCTGCTATAAAAGAGGATGGGGAAAAAGCTGAGGGAAATATTTTGTTCTATGTCAGTTAAAAAATCTTTGCTTTATGACAGTCCATAAAAATTGATTAGTTGTCTTAATGTTAAGAAAATGGTGACAGATCCAGGAAGACTGACATTTACTATGTGCACACACAGTTTCCAGGGGACTCAACTTCTAATGTACTTCACCGCGCCTGCAAATCCAGCAGTTTAGAAAAATAAACACCCACAAGACTTTCCACTTTTAAGTAGTGACTCTACTCATTGATTTCTGCTGCTATTCAAGATAGAAAGATACCTGCACCATGTGCATGAGCAGCGTTTCAAAAGCCGAAAGCATAAAGAAAGGCAGTGGTGCTAAGGGAAGAATATTCTCCTTCTAGCTCAAACTGGGAACTACTTTTGCTACTCTTCTATTACCATTTCAGATTCCAATCAAGTTCATACCTGTTCTTTAATCTCCTGTTTTGTAATGGACATACTTTTTTATAATCACTTTCTTTCTGCTAATTAAATGTTTTATCATCCCTCTCATCTCAGTCCCAAGTCATTCTTGCCTCCTTCAATTACTTTGACGAGCTTTCCTTTTACCAGCGTCAATAAGCTTTAATGACAGCTGCCAATAAAAGCTAAGCTTTGAGGTGAAAGGGAACACTGCCCACAATCCTCTTTATGCTCGTTATCTTTTTTCTCTTAAACACTTCTTCCTCGTGTAGTTATGGAAGTTTCCTCTCAGGAACTGTCAAAACAAGGTGATGAAAACCTGGCATGCCTATGTAAAAACTACAACAGGATGACAGTAAAATATGGGCCTAGAAAGCTTTACTTCACTTGGTTTGGCTTTCACTTTCTTGACTTTGTTGAACCTATCTGTGTAATTTTATGTACTAGCTCCTTAGATTTTTAGATCTGTGAGCAGAGGATGTGCATTTATATAAGACTGATGAAAAACTGAGTGAAGGAAGCTAGACTTTATATACTGTATTTTATACATTACAGCTGGAAAAATGCACAGTGTTTCAAGTAGGTCTTGAAAGATGCGTTTGTATCACTTAGCAAACACACCACAGCTATCAGCAATAAAGTTAACTGAGCTATGCAAGTACATGAATTCCTCATGAATTCAATTGCAACTCTGACAAATCAGAATACATCTACATCTAAAGAGGACATGATTTGTCCTCTTTAAGGTTTGCTTTTAGCTGTTTTACAAATCTTGCAAAACTTTGACAAAGCTGTCAACACCGAAAGGTCAGACAGCTTTGAGATTTGGTTCTTCCTGGAATTTGTCCCTAAACTTTCCTTTTAAAATAAGATACAATGACAGAAAGCTATTCTTTGAACTTAGAACAATTTAACATGAACACCTCACAGAATTTCAGACTAGCACTACAAACACTTCTGGAGAAATCTGCCTAGCCCTGGACATCTATACTCCATTTTAAGCTCTTCCCTAGACTAATGCCTCCATAGTACATGGGGATGAACAGAGACCTTGCTCAACTCAAATAACTACTTTCCAAAAGGGTTTTCCAACATAAATATTTGAGACAAGAGAACTCCTGTTGTCCAGTCTATTCTTGTAAAGGTTTTAGCAAGAAGCGGATTACTAAGGTAAAAAGCTATAACACTTGAGAATGCAGTGAGAGGTATCTTAACAGAAACCAAGCCTAAGATACAGCTTTAGGGGACAGGTGTGAGAAAGTGAAACAATCCAGAAATTCTGCAAAATGTTTTGCTGGTAAAGAAACCTCTGAATAATTATGGCTCCAACACACTGAAATTTAGAACAGAAATGGTATCTTCCCTGGGAAAACTCTGAAGACTTTTCTTTTTGAAATGAAAAAGTTGTACTAAAACCATTATCGTATGAAATTATTAGTTGTTTCAAGTGTAGACATTTTCCATAGATAAACGTATAAATGGTAAGCAAAGTTTAGAATCTACATGTTACAAACCTTATGTTGCAAGGTCAAGGAAACCCCCATGGTTTTTGATCTGGCAATTTAGAAGTTGTCAATTTTTTATTTACAAAGCCACCCAACAAACTAAAGCCAGGCAGAAAAATGTAACCTCAGCAGAGCTATTGGAATGATCTGAACAATTACCAGACATCAGTCTGTTAAAAATCCTCTTCAAGCTATAAATCTTCTGCCCCCAGTGCTTCTGGAAAAGACACAAAATTCCATGGCAAAATGAGGGACCTTTGAACATTCTATATAGAAGAAGCACATAAAGCCAAATCCCCCACGCAGGCTGGTTCACTACCTTAGTTGAAGAAAGCATCTCTAGCAGCGTTCACATCAGTTGATTACATGACCAGTGAAACTACCAGTGAGATGTGGTCATTTTTAGAGCGAAGCGGTTCTATCAGAGAAAGATATCTTGGGTCTTTGCCCTGTGAAAGTCACTCCAGGGAGCAAGGACAGTAACTGTTGGTCCCCATGGTATTTCCATGTGCAGTGTAAGTTGGGAAAATATGCAAACAGCTTTGGAGGAGTTCACCATGAACTACACACAAATGTTATTATATATAGAAAATAAATTACGCTGCTATTTGCTACCAAGCTGGCCATAAAATTAATGGAATATATAATTTTGGAAAATTACAATGAAGGAACTGAATCTAAATTTGCAGAAGAAATGACTCAATTTGGTGCTACACTTTATGCTTCGCAGAGTAGAATGATCACGTTTAAAGGACTAAAAAGGTAAAATGCAATATGCATACTCATCCTTAATGCTAGATGTTATTTTTTCTGGTATCATACAATTGTGGCTGTGTAAGGGCAGGACTGTCTTAACAATAACCTGGAAATTGTTTTAGTCCCCATGTAGATGTTAACAACTCGAACGTCAGTGACACGATACTGAAGAATTGGTCAGACAACATTACTTGGACAGACACAGGTACTTTGAGGTATGATATACTTTGACTTCTGTTAATATGTTTGCCTGACATCTGAATTGTCAAAATCAAATGGGGTTCATGAGACTTTAAACAGGTATTTCATCAACATACAATAAAGATAACCAATTTTTGGTCTTAATTAGAGGACAGAACTTTCAGTGCAAGTCTTGCAGTACAAGGCTAGAAGCTAGAAATATTTAACTCCTCCTCCTTTTGAAAATGGTCTTACACACAGATGGAGCACTTAGGGACAAGGTTTAGTGCTGGACTTGGCAGCATCAGGTTTACAGTTGGACTCCATGATCTTACCGGTCTTTTCCAATCGAAATGATTCTAAAATGCTATGTTTCTTCCTTTTTGAAGTACTGCTTATTCATTGCAGAAGTATGGTAAGGCTTACCTTAAAAAGCATTATGATGTGAAAGTGTTATTATGCCATTATGGCTTGCAATTTGCTATACCATCAAAATTATTTTAGCATAATACAGTGCAGAAGCTCATTTACATTTCACTAAGTAAAGCTCAATATATTGTCTGAGTTGAAGCCCAGTTGCCATTTAACTGTTCTATTAATTGCCTGTCTGTAGTAAAATCACGACACTTCTATTATTTCTCTCTCACACACTTATTTTTTTCCTTAAAAAAAGCCCAAACTATTTGTGCGTATGTACTCCTTACCTTAGTAAGCTACCTTCTGGTTATTGCTTTGGTATGTTCAGGAACAACTGTAACTTCTATTCGCAAGGGCTGAATAAACCCCACAGAATTCCTGCTGAGCTAGAATCTGCTGGTTTAATTCCCCGCTGGGAGTCTGCCAGTTGGGAAATGCTGACCAGCAAGTACAGGCCTTAATTACACAAATCCAGAAGCTGCTGCCAACCTTTCCCCATTGAGAAGCATTTGCTTTCTAGTGCTCTTCTTGATGAACAGATTATCACTCAGATATAATTTATTGCTGCTTTATATTGTAAGTAATTAAATGAAGAAACCCTTTTAAACTCAAGGGAATTTTAATAGGTTACTTGCAAAATGTTATTGCAGGCAACAACTTGTACATGATTTTAGTTCCAAACCCACCAAAAAAACGGTACAAATCAGCATTGTAAAAGTGTCAAATTAATGCCTTACAGGCTTTGTTGGCAGAATGAATTTCTAGATGTGGGGAAATGTTACTCTCATTTTTTTCCTTTTCCTTGTTTTTTTAGAAAAATTTACAAGTGAAATATTACTACAAAACTTTTTTATAAGGAATTTTTGCAAAACATTTACATTTTTACCATCAACTATTTTTCTGTTTCAAAATCATTATGTAGATTTAATACCCTATGCTGCACATCAATTCTTGCGGGATGACAATTCAGTGACATGCATAAAAAAACACCACAAGGCATTAAAATGAAGACTTAAATACAAATATTGTTGCAATAAAACAGTTATAAAATTGAAAAGTAGGACCTAAACATCATGCTTACTTAACTTTGACAAATTAACTTCTTCTCCTAGATTACACACTTTTATTACTGCTCTCGTGAAGAATGTGATAATTAATGACTTAACACCAACTTCTAATGTAATCGGCAACACATACACGAACCTAACCAAAGAAAGTATATTGTAAGAAAAAAACCTATTCTAACACTGAAGTTCTACCATGGTAAATACACTTTGCACTGATAATTACAACAAAGCAAAATTTTTAACAGTGGCAAAGGGAATGAACAGTGAAATGCCATTAAACAAGATATTACTGCACATCTGTGCCCTATTACTTACAACAGCTATATCCCACTGAGTCAAATAAAGGATATCAAAATTTATGATCCTTTTAAGACAGAAAAGTGGATTCAGAAGGGTATGCAGAACAGACTGTCAAAACGTTTCTAATTCCAGCGATAAAATGTGCACCTGCTAACACAAGTTAATGTACTTGAGATGCTATGAAGCCAACCAGATTTAGATTTTGATACATCTATAATAGGGATTCATTGCAGATTAAAAATTACTTCAGTTTCCTATCTGCATACATCAGTATGCATGAAAAAATTATATATGAAATGGCTGTGCAGGACGCTTACAACTTCAGTTTACAAAAATTGTTAACTTCTAGGAAACATGGTATTAACATTAGGAAAGTCCTTCTTTGCATAAAGAAATTTATAGCACTGATTGTGAAGCATAATGATAAAATATATATTTGATGTTTCAATTCCTATATAATAAAATTAACAGTTAATACTACCTAATGTTCATCTGTATTAAATGTAACATCTAATTGATTCATTGATTTCAATGCTTTAAATCCAGATACATCAGTTAAGAGTACTTTAAATAAAATATACAAAATAATGTACAAAACCCAACTAAAATTTAAAGACTTTGTTACAAGTCTACAAAAGCTTTAAGAAACTTGAAATCTATAACCACAGTGTAAAATTGTTTTTCATTAATCTCAAAGCTTTTTATGCAAACTGAAAGTATAAAATACCTTCAGCTTAGTATTTTGCTACAAAGGGCTGGCCTAAAGTGTACACAGTGTAAACAATGGTTTTTTTTTTCCTTGCTTCAAAAATACAGAAAACACCACAAGATTGATAAAGTAGTCAGATGAGAAGTGTATGTTTTGTGAAGGAATGCACAAGGTATCTGTTACGTCTTCCAAACCAACAGCTACCAGACATATTCTTCCTGTTGTAATTTGCAGGGGAAAAAGAAATTCTTATCCTTCTTGCACTATACTTCTTTCAGTTACAAAAACATTTTTGTATGTTTTTTTCAAACTGGTCACAAGAATTATTACCAAATGACTATGTGTAAAGTTTCACATTTATGCTTATGGGAAGTAATGAAAAATCCTGAGTATGAAATATTTGGCCATCTTTCCTCCTTGTCTCTATGGGAGTTTTCACATCAAAAATGTAGTTTGTTTCTAGTGTTTTTTTCATTTCCTTTTTATTCCTATTGAACTTTATTCCTATTGAACTGGCACGTCTGGAAATGTAACCAACCCTCTGAAATCAAAAGTAATGTAGTAAAAATGTAACTGTATTCCTCTTTCCCCAATTTGTTTTGTGAAGACTCAAAGTAAGATTTGGTAGGTAACAGGTATTTATTACCAGCCCACATATCCTTGAAAACAAAATAAAGACAATATTTAGGGGAAAAGAGACATTGTTTACTTTCAAAACCCTTTTTTTTTTGGTTAAAATGTGATAATTAATTCTTTTCTTTGGCTAATAAGTCAAAGCATAAAGAACTCAGCACATTAACCACAATATCATAAACTAGTATTTACAGAGAGAAGATACTGTAGAGCTACAACACTCAATTATTTCATTAATTTCCATGAATATTGAAAACAAAACATCTAAATACTAAAAATCGAGTTATGATCCATGTTACCTATGAGTTAGAAATGGATTCTGAGTGTATGAAAACATAATGAAATAACAAAAATTGACACAAAGGTAGCCACATTCATTTTTCATCCTACATAAAGACACCATTACTTTTGTCATTATTATGCTAATAACTTGCTATGGTTTTATCTTTCCTACTGCATACACCAATTCCACGTAACTTTAGCTCTCAAAACAAAGAGAGGAATTAGAACTCACTGATTGTCATTTATACACACTACTATAATGTAGTCGTCAAAATTACTCTGAGATCCACCTCAGAACAGCTTTGCAGCATGTGTCATCCAGCTGCTATTTGCGTAATTCTAAAACTTGAGAAAAGACGGCCAAAATCAATGGATGTGTTCTATGGACTGAGCAAAACACCTAAAACATTTCCACTGTCATTCCATCTGTATTCAGTTTTCCTGTGCCTCACGGGAAAAGGCTGTTCTTATGAAATATTACAAATTTGTTTTATAAACAAAGTACCTTCAGCAAATTATATTAATCCCAGTCAAGGTCCACCCTGTATTACATTGAAATTATCTGATTTTATAAACACAGTAACATACATTGCTAAAATAGGGGGGAAGAGTTCATTTAAAATCATTACATGATATACAGACAAACAACTAAAAAAGTACAGTATGGAAACAATATTCCCCCATCTGTTTATCCAGTACATCAATTTGCGCTGTTTGTATTTTTGAAATTTTTGTCTTGTTGCACCGGTGTACACTTCTCCTGCTGACCCTCCAACCTGGAACACTTACAGAGGTCATGAGTGACAACATGGTTTCCTGCTCTGTAATCCACTTCACCAGCCCACTTCTGTATCCTGAAAGGTATGTAAACGTAAGTGCAGCACTAAGCGTCCATATAAATGATCCTTTCAGAATTCTTCCATGTTTGTTGAAACGTTAGGGGTTGCTGGGTTTGAATCTTGAGAAATGGCAGCAACAGTGACAATTCTTGGAGAACCAAGAACCTCAGTAACTGATGAGTCCAGTTCTCCTGAGGTAACAATAGCAAGGGCTGTTCCACCGCCCTTCTTGTTCTGATGAGTTTTGACATGTTTTGAGAGATGGTCACTCCGCATGAACCTTTTAGAACATTCTGGGCACTCAAATCTCTTTTCACCTTTTAGAAAAGAACACAAAACTAAATGTTACTAAAAAGAAAGCACTGAATACTGCTTGATCATTTGAATCTGACCCTTTTCTATAGAGCATTTGAAGGATCTTTAAAAGAATACATTTACTTCTCTACCTGTCTGACTTCCACATGTGTTCTGTTCAGTTACTAGCTTTTCTTTTGGCAATCTACTCTCCACTACTGAAATGTTCTCTATAAATATTTGCTACACTGCAATTTTCTGTTTTAGGTCACCAGACACTTTTCATAAACTTCCATAAACCTCACAGAGTGGGAGAGGTAAAAGCCCTGAAAGAATGACTTGAACATTTTAGTTACTTAGATTACAGTGTCGAGAAGGAAACTGAAAAACATAAATCTTAAAGCTCCAAGAACATGCAGAAAACTTTGTCAGGGGAGATAAATTCAACATACTAAAAAGTCTAGTCACTGTTGAAATGTAATCAGCTCTTAAGAAGTCAAAAGCTATCTTCAGGTCACAGTATCACAGTAATGGTAAGGTTTGAAAAGACCTTAAAGATCATCCAGTCCAACCTAAATGCTATATGTTGGGGTAGGATACCTTCTTGGGGCTGATAATAATTTCTAAAAATGTTCAACTTTCCTAAATCTGACCAGTTGAAAAAAAAAAAAGACCAAGACAACTTACTTTGTCAACTCTCACTTGAAACTCCAAGAAACTGCCTAAGAAAACCAAATTTTATGAATGTACTAGGTTAATAAATTTCTTAGGGATTGAGAAAGGCAAAAGGAAGAATACAGCAACCCTGGTCCGCTTAGCCAAACTACATGGCTGATCTGAATTTGTCAGATTTTGATAAGACACTAGCTGACACCATCATTCTGTGATGAAAGAGCCATCTTCATTTAGCATAGGTACTAAAAGACAATTTGAACAGATATTGTTTTATTTATTTCAGTCAGCTTAAAGTGACAAAAACAGAAATCTACTGCTTCTTTTTTTTAAAGTTGCTTTCTTTGCATTTAGAAGCAGCTTTTCGAGATCTAATGTTAAAGATCTGTTTAACTATGGCAAATATAACTCAGACTTGCTGTGCTATGCATACAGAAAGGGCTCACCAACCTGTATGAGTTCTTCTGTGTCTTTGTAACTCATCACTTCTTGTAAATCGCTTGCCACAAAAAAACCAGTTGCATACAAATGGTCTTTCACCAGTATGCCAACGCAGATGTGCTCGAAGATGAGATGTCTTGCCATAAACTTTTCCACATCCTTCAATATGGCAGATATGTTGTTTCTTTTTCCCCGGCTCATTGCTGCCTCTAAAATGGACATATTTAAGCAAGTAAACAATTCTACTCTAAAATATTAACTATTGGGAAAATTATTTCATGCTAACAGAGGCAATCAGAATACAAATACACTTTCTAATATAACGACATCTAATGGCCAAGTGAGGCAAGGTATGATAATATGCCTCAATTTACACTTACCTTCCTTCTCCCTCTCTGCAGTTAGGACATGAGCAGGCAACTCTTCTCAACTTCTTGCCAGGCTGCACCTCCTGGTCAGAAGCTTGTTGAGCTTGCTGCAGCTGCACTTGTGTTATCTGATCAGGACTAACAGCACCAATTGCTGCATTAGCAATGCCACCTACTGCTACAGTAACAGGAGCTATTGTGGCTTGCTGTACTTTGACTCCATCCTGTCCTTGCTGTTGACCTGTAAAGTAAGAAAGTATTGAAATTCTTTTGAAAGACACAAACAGATGAAACACATAAACAAACTTTATATGGTTTATACAAGAAAAAAGTTAAAGTTAAAAGGGAAACTCCAAAACAAATACTAAATCCAGCTATTTTCCTGAAGCACTATCAGAGTACTGACCTGCTAGCCTAGGAAACTCTCCTTAATGCAATATATTAGATGCTGGCTTAGGTTGGATGGTACCGCAAAGATTATCTAGATCCAACATTCATGCTTCACGCCCTAGGGCAGGGAACATGACTCAGTAGACTAGGTTGCCCAGAGCCCCATCCAACCTGGCTCTAAACACTTCAAGGGAGGAGGCATCCACTACGCTCATGGTGAGAAATTTCTTCCTAAGGTCTACTCTAAATCCACTGTCTTTTAGCTTGAAACTATTCCTCCTTGTCCTATCATTAGAGTCCCTTGTAAAAAGTTACTCTCCAGGATTCCTGTTGGCCTCTGTCAGGTACTGGAAGGTTCCTTTAAGGTCCTCCTGGAACCTCTCTTCTCTAGGCTGAACAGTCCCAATTCCCTCAGCCTGTCCACACAGCACAGGTGCTCCAGCCCTCTAATCATCCCTGTGACTCCTTCTGGACTGACTCCAACAGTTCTATGTTCGTCTTACATTAAGAACTCCAGGTGAGGTCTCACAAGAGAAGACTAGAGAATAATCATCTCCCTTGATCTGCTGGTGACACTTCTTTTGATCCAGCCCAGGATACAGTTGGCTTTCTGGGCTGCACTCACAAATTGTCTCATGTTGAGCTTCTCATCTACCAACACCACCAAGTCTTTCTCCTTGGGAGTGGTCTCAATCCATTCACCATCCAGCATTTATTTGTGCTTGGGATTGCCCTATTTGCCTAATTTTGTTATTAGAACAGTACAATACTGCAAATTATTGAACTAGTTTAACAGGTGTTTTCCTGAAAAGCTGAGACCTGTGAAAAACCATTAAACAAAAACGTACATGAGAATATTGTTACACCTGTTGTCAGCCATTGTCCCACAATTTTTGGAAACAAACCTGATTGTAGTTTTTGGAATATAGGTAATTTTAAAAGATTATGGCATATTGTCACCTCTGCAGTCTACCCTGAATCAATATTGATTAACAAAAAAAATCTTTCACAAATTAAAATACATGCTGTAGGGCTACCTAGGGCAAGTTACTTGTTTTTTTTCCTTCCGATTCTTCACTTGGGATGAGGTAATCCAGTTATATATACAAACTGTGGACAAGGAGATGGAGAGCAGCCTGCAGAATGAGACCTGGGAGTTCATGTAGATGGTAGGTCAATTATTAGTCTACGGTATGCCTTGGCAGCCAAAAGGGCCAACCATGTCTTGGGGTGCCTCAAGCACAGTATAGTTAGCCAGTCAAACGAGGTGAATGTCCCACTCTACACTGCACTGGGGAGGACTGTGTGCAGTTCTAGGCACCTTAATGTAAGGACAAACTACTCAAGTATGCCCAGAGGAGGGTGACCAAGCTGATGAAAGGCTTTAAGGGCAAGACTTAAGAGGAGCAGCAGAGGTCACTTTGTTCAGCTTGGGGAAGCAAAGGTTGAGAGG
Source organism: Upupa epops (assembly GCA_013397515.1). Classification (NCBI taxonomy): domain Eukaryota; kingdom Metazoa; phylum Chordata; class Aves; order Bucerotiformes; family Upupidae; genus Upupa; species Upupa epops. The sequence goes on along the minus strand of VZRI01008070.1, from coordinate 1,196,579 downwards.
TGTCTGCATTGCAGCCTACTGATCCTCAATGTGGGCAGCAGAGGGGGAAGTGCTGATGAATGACAGGACACATGGAAATGGCATGAAGCTGCGTCAGGAGAATTTCAGACTGGACATAAGGAAAAGATTCTTCACTGAGAGGGCGGTTGATGACTGAAACAGGCTGCCCAGGGAACTGGCATACAACCAAGCCTGTCAGACTTCAAGAAGGACCTGGATGATGCTCTTAGTCATATGGTTTAATTTAAGGTAGTCCTGTAAGGAGCAGGGATTTGGACTTCATGATCCTTTTGGGTCCTTTCCAACTCGAGTTATTCTCTTCTGTCATTTTGGTTTACACAAGGGAGCATATTCAAGACTAGAAAACCAGCTTGACTGCTTTCAAATCAAATGAAATTCTAAGAGTGACTTGATGAATTATGAGACTAGTTTCATTGCGTGAAGTCACTGATATCCTTGGGTTTCTTGATCTAAGAAACACAGGATTACTGTCCTGCTATTAAAGACTAATCCAATATAGGCAAGATGTGTAGTTTGTCAAGCAGCAGGGCAGCATCATGTTTTCTTAAAAAGTTAGTACTACATCATCCAGAAAATTAATGTGACAAACTAAATCTGAAAACAGAAATACGATTCCTAGTCACAGTCTGACAACAGTGAATGCCAGTCCTGCCAGTAACAGGAATGGGATGAAACATCAGTAGATGCTGCAATTTTCAAAAATGCAATGCTTTTACACAAATGGGAAATACGAGGAAATACCCATGCTATACTTACTCAGTCAGAGAGTGTAATAACCAACCAGGATTCCTTAGAATAGACCATAACATTTTAAGACTTCAAAGTACTCAGCATCATTTAAAACTTAGAAATCCTTTATAGGTAACAGAATTCAGATTCTAATGGATACTCCAACTTACTTCTCAAACAGGTGACTGTTGGCTACAGGAGATTGAATAAATCTGTCCTGTGCCCAGGGCAGTATAAGGTTATTTTCACTAGAGGTGCTGACTAGATTTTCCTAGTCTTTTTCATGGTTTCTATCTGAAACTTACACCTGATCTGCCTAGATATGAATGAACATGAATTTCTTGTTTTCTTACGCAGTTCACAAAACACTGACAGATACTGAGCACTGTCAGTTCTCTGAAAGGAACTGAAACAAACCCAGAAGAGATAAGGTTTGAATACCATTTGCTGTTTGACAGATAGTAAAACAAACAAACAGTCTGGTGTTTGCAGCACAGGAACCACAGAATAAGAATTACAGGCTTAAGACACACAGATTAGAAGAAAGTCTTTCTTTGTGGAAGACAAAAGAAGTTTATTTCCCATAACCTAATGGGAAAGGAAAGCACTTGTGAGAATTCCTTAGGAAGGATATGATAGGGTGGCAGGGGGATTGGACTAGATGATCTTTCGAGGTCTCTTCCAATCCCTAATGATTCTATGATTTTGGTATGAATTCAAACAGTATTATCTAGTACTTGGGTCTAACAGTGCCAGATGACACAAGAGCTTCCAAAGAAGGTGCTAGTCCAGGGGCAATTCCTTGTCTGGCTCTTATTCTGATAAATTACTGAGCGTTATGAATAGTCAGAGTCAAAAAAGGCTGATTGTGTCTAAATGAGCATTAGATGAAACAATAATGTGATTGCTTCTACTGGAAACCAGATGCAGCTTTTGGTTAGCTAAAGGTAAATAAACAGGAAGAACTTGCTCAGCTTGTAGGCTTTTCCAGAGGACAAACTGTTCTCTGTTTTAAACGCACCCAAGATGCAAACTCCTTTAATTCACAAAGCCACACTATAAATCATGAGGTCACTGCAAAAATTAAAGATGCAACAAATATTATGTCCACACCTACACTGCAGCATCTCATGCTATTTTCGCTATTAATCATGTTTTAAAGTACATTAACAGAAATTATTCTTCGTTGTTACAGTCTGCTAGAGAGATGACTGTCCATGCCATGCCAGAAAGTCAGTGAGAAAAAATATGACATGGGACCTAACCAGTCACTGGTCAGAGCACTGCTGAACAACTTTTTTCTCATTTCCCCCTCCTCTGATTTTCTATCAAAGTTTTAACACAACTTTCTCCCAAGCTAATAAGCCAAGGCCAAAGTAAGATGTAAATTGAGGCACCTGAACCCCAAGAAGGACAACTCCTTTTTTCACTCCATGCCTAGCACTACAGTGACCATGATCAATGTCTAACACAATTCTTGCTGGATCTGACCAATTTATATTTACAAGAAAGCCTGTTGAGCATTTCTAAAAATCAATATATTGAGCTGATTCACTACAAACCAACTTTGAGTCTCTAAGTCACAAGAAAACCAACCACAAAAGGGTCTAATATTTTTTAAGAATATCAAGTACCACATGCTTTAACCCACTTCTGCTCATGTGAGGACCAGGCATGAACATCTCCAAGCACAGGATAGCCACTAGTGAGCTACTACCTTAATTTATTTATTAAATATAATATTAATACATCTGAGTAGAAATTATTCACAATAACTTTAAAAAAGGGAAAACACCAAAAGGTAAAGTTGCTCAGACATATTATCCATACTCTTCAGTCAAACTATAATTAAATGGCTGCTGTGATTCACTCAAGAGATCCACTACAGATCACTAAGGGTTTTAAGTTCTAAATAATTTACATATAGTAATATAAAGGAAGTTAATTATTTCTTAAATCAAGTTTGCCAAAGAAAAGATACTCAGAAAACTGTTAATATGAGTTTGCAGTTTATAAAAATGAGGCTTTATCAATACAGAGAATGTAACTATAAGTTAGCTTTTAATTTGAAGCAAATCCTGCTTGGTTTAATAAGAGAGATGATGTTATCCATACAGGACCAGAATGATCTCCTGAACACTGAGATGGAGAAATAGACCTATTAAAAATAATCCATGTGATATCTAAACTAGAAGCATTAAAATACCATTTAAACCCTTCCAGAAATTCTTCAATAATGACATCACTTGACCTTGCTTAATCCTGACATGGCCCAAACTGCAACATGTGGTATCACTATACTTCACCATTTATAATCAAATTAACAAGAGCTCTGATGTTTCACCAAGATTTCAGAAAGGTCTAAGCAAATCATTATGTGAGGGAACAGTCACAACAGCTCATCTATGTTTTGTAGACATAAAAGCTGTCAAAGCAGTCACTAAACACCTACTTTTAAAAGCTAAGTTTCCCTCAAGTTCTCATGATTTAACAGTGATTTCCTGAAATTGTGAAATCTTCTTGATGAACAAAATCACCACTGAACTTGTGACTGAACTTTACTGTACAAGGCTACAACATTAAGGTACAACAAAACGTTAGCATACAGAATAACACTGATGGCATTTTCTCTCATGTCTATGCTCTCTTTTGGACAGAAACTATTTATTTCACCACAGGACCACATGCAAAACAAGGCAAAGTAATATAGTATTTAGTTAGCAAATCAAGTGCAATAAGACTCTCACTCATTGCAATATTGCAGATATGATTATGACCAAATGGAATTAGAAAACATCATATAAATTTTTAAAGCTTCTCAAATCAAAGAACTTGCATGATTTTAGTTGCTATCTTCCCCACTTAAACAATTAAGTAAATACATTATATATTACCAAAATTATCAAGATAAACAACTGCGCATCCTCTGTTCTTCAGCATCACTTACTCAGCTTTCCAAATTTACAGTAAATCTTAGTTATGACACACACATAGAAGTCTGTAAAACATTCACTACAATTTTAAGCAATCAGGATGAAGCCAAATACTATACATACACACACATCTCAAGCAATTTTGTCTGTAAAGCAGCAACTCCCATAGCACCACCTGGACAAGTAAAAGCTAATGCATGGTAAGAAGTACTTTGCTACAGAGGAACTGACCACTGAAGATCACGGTTATTAGGCTTGGCTATCCATCATAAATAAAAAGTAGTTTTCTTTTACTACATATTGTATCTTCATTCATTTTCTATTCAAGAATGAAAAACTAAACTTGGAGGCAAATGGAGCAAAACGGTAAGAAAATTACTAAGCTCGAAGGGTCTCCAGAAAGCACAGCAGTCAAGCTTCAGAAAAACATATCTTTAGTAATACAATTCCTGTTGCTGTTCTGCAACCAGCATTCAGCAGTCAAAAAAATGGCAGCAGTGACAAAGTCAACTCCATAGTTGCACCTTGCTGCAAATTCTGAGGAACACTTTACAAAATTTATCTAGAGCTGGAGTTGCTAACAGGGAAAAAAAATAAAATTAGTCTAACTGTGTATTCTAAAAGTGAAATAGGAGGTTGCAAATGACACTCGTAATTCAATGTCTATTACTACAGGACAGCTAAGTAAAGTTACTGACAGTCCACAGAGCTCCAAAGCTCTGCAAGCATTGGAGCTGATGCAGCAACTCACCCATTCAACAACTTACAATGCAATGCAATGGGGGGGAAAGGATTTCTTCTCTCCCTTTCCCCTGCATACACCAAGCAGAGACAACCAGCAAACATTCTTTACTCAAACCTGCTTTTTCCACATGACATATGGATAACAAAAATGCAAATATGGATAAATACTATATTTAGTTATAATATTTGTAATATTTATATATTCATTCCTCACATAAAAATGTAGTATTTTTAAGGTATAGCCAAAATTTTAAAGAGAATCTGTGGCAATACTTCATAGCCAGATTCTATAAAGAAGGATTTTAACATCTTAAAAACCCCTGAAGTCTTTCATTTTGTGCAAGAATCTTTTTGGCAACACAAAGTATCCAAGCAATGTGTAAAGATAAAGGGTTGGACTTGACAATCTCAAGGGTCTTTTCCAACGTGAATGCTTTTATAATTCTATAAGTGTCATGAAGCTACCTTAATGACTTTTCAAAAACATAAGGTTTAAATTCAAGTGCGTTAAGACAACCTGAAGTCATTCCTTTAAGACAGAAGTTTCTCTGCTACTAGTACCTTTCATTAACCTGAAAGCCAGTTTTCTTTTTCTCGTTTTATTAAACATAGGAAAGAGCTACTACCACAAACACAAACAGAAAGACCAATACAGATACATAAAAATCAAGTGAGAGTTACAGTTTCACAAAACTTAGTCTTGCGTAGCCAAGTAGAGGTTTCAGTCAAAGGAAGACTATGCTTGTTTGTTCTGCACTCTGAGGCTTCAAATGCAAAGACAACAGGGTCAATTTATTAGGTATTCTAAAGGACTTGGAATCAGAAAAATATCTTGTTATATTACTGCTAAGGCAAGAAACCCTGAAAAAAAACCACCCTGATTTTCTTCATCATTTTAAAAAAAACAGAGAAGTGATTCTGGGCTGAGTGTTCAAAAGCACCTCTCTGCAGATGAATCTCAGAGTTATTTAGGGTTGAAAAGACACCTGAGATCATCAAGTTCAACAATTAACCCTATTCTACAAAGTCCACCTCTAAACCATATCACCCACCACCACATCCAGGGATGACGACTCAACCACCTCCTTAGGCAGCCTGTTCCAATGTTGACTACTCATTCTGTGAAAGATTTTTTCCTAATATCTAGTCTACCACTACCTTGGTGCAGCTTGAAGCTGTTCCCTCTTGTTCTACAAGTAATTACCCATGAGAAGAGACTAGTACCCACCTCTCTACCCACCTCTTTCTTTTTGGTTCACAACAAACTGAAAAGCTTCATGCTTTTATCAGTTACTTCCTGATGACCAAGGAAACAAGACAAGCATGGTCTATACCTCCTCTTAGCCCTCAGTATTTTACTCAAGCGAAAACTGGTCTCATCATCACTCTAAACTGCTTAATTAAGGGCAGTCAGAATTGTACCTGACATGTATTCCAAGGGTTTGGGTATTTTTGCCAAGAGCTGGTCATTCTCTCTTCACAAGAAAATGATACTAGTCTATCTACTAAGACTAAGTATGCTGTGATAGCATGGTTTACCAATGACATTACAAAACCTTCATTTTGTTATGCAGTCCTGCCTACATCCAAAGCTACTATACTACAGCACATGATTAAAACAAGTTTTAGTAACATGATTATTCATTACACTCACTGACCACTCAGACACTTGTGGTTTTCAATAACAACATTGTTTACACTTCAAATTAGCATTCCCCTTAGAACCTGACATCCCATCCCATATGTTTAGATTTTTCAGTCATCACAATTGTTATGAAACGCTTATACTAGAACAGTAGGAATTTATCTGATCTACCAGTACTAAAAATCACATGAAACTAAGCACTACAAAAGTTTAATTACACTGAGGAAGCTACTAACATTAGGGTTTTTTCAATACGCTTCTTGATGCCCCACCCTAGGTGATAGCAGAAGAACAAGAAGCTTGGCTTAGTGTGGATCTATGCATCCTTAAAACACCACAAATGAAGAAACAAACCACTATGTGGCTGATGAAGATGTGCAGTACAACTGACTTTGCTTTGACATTTTCTGAACAAGGACATTCATTACCTGCACTATATGCCCTGACTTCTGACAACAGTGAATGAGAGGGGATGGCAAAACCTGATACTCTCAGAGTGTATCTATATTGATGAAACATTTTTATATGACCACATACTGTAATAGGGAAGTGCAGTTTGACAGTGTTCACTGAAGGCTTGAGAACTTACATTTATTTCTTTAAGTTAGTAACATGAAGCAGCTCATTAGAAACATGTTTCACCTGGCAATTACAATAAAGGTTGTTATTTTAAATGCTTCCTCTTCCTACTTTATAAGCAATGACAAATTCATGTGCTGCTACTATGAAGTCAGGCAGAAAAGGTTTGTTGTACTGAGGCATTTCTACCAGGTTGTTCTCCATAGGTAGCTTAGTTGAATGCTTAGATTCCACATTTCTTATGCATAAAGTTCAGGAAAGGAATACTGATACTATAATTTTAAGCTACCATCACCAAGGCAAACATTTGTTTTCACCAGCAGAGCTTGTTGCTCAACTGTTTGTTGCTACCCTGAATTTCAGTTTAAGAAAATCCCACAACCAAACTAATTTTGGCATTAGCAGACTAAATGCTTATCCTAGAAAGGATGCCAGTGCTACAATATTTAGAACACTGTAATTCCGCAACAATTCTCAGCTCAAGGGTACCTGAGAACAGTTGCAAGTAACCTTTCATGACCACTGAAAAAATTATGCTAAAAATTTCTATACTCCTCCCATCTAGACCTTCAGAATGCCAAGGAGCACATAATGAAGTACAAAATTTAGGAAAAACTGCATTTTGTTCTGTTTTTGTGGAAAATAGCTCAGTCTTTTATACTTATTCTTTTACTGCAGACTCCATAACTTGCATCTTGTTGCTTTCAAGGTGATTGCAGCAGCTTGTTTGCTAACAAACATACAGGGGAAACACTGGATGTTATTATAAAAAAGGTCATGTGACCACCATTCTCCAGCAGCTTTGACTTTCATCCTTCATATTTGTATTTGCCAGTTTGCATGGACCATGGTTACTTTAGGCCCTTTTCACCTTGCTTAGCTGCACAATTCACTACATTTTGCTTCTACACATCCTTACGATTACATTTTAACAACCTTAAGTTTAATACTCTAGGACTTTAGTCTAAACACCTTCTCCTCCCTCAATAACTAGTATATGTGATAGAGATAGAAGAGTGTTGTTAAGGTTAATTGAGGTTTTTTTATAATGAGGAGCTTGAGAACATTGATGTGTCTAATGTACAAATTAAGATGCCATTTATTACAGACAGGTACTGAAAGTGTAAAAACTGTACATGGAAAAAAGAAACCCATCAAGAATTATTAAATACTAACAAAACTGAAAACCCCACTTCTGGTTCAGGAAGATCTGAGCTGCAGATCACTGAATGGCTGGAAGAGTATCTGAGCAGATTAATCTTGCGTGCATCATCAGCAATCAGCATCAGTTCTCAGGGTCCTTGTTTTTACCCTTGAAAAACATGGGTATGGTTTCTTTTTCCTAGTCACTATTCCTGAGTTACATACATGCTTTTACATAGCACTTCACCACAGTTTAAAGAATTTGGTAGAATGTTTCAAACTCTGCAAAGTTTGAGCCAAAATCATAGTAGTATAGTATCAGTCTTTGAATAAAAAGTTGTAAAAACCCTTGTTATATGACAATTAATATTAAGAAAGAAGGAAAAGGAAGAGAAACCTTTAAAGACAGCTAGAGTTAGAAGTGGACAAAAAAAGAAAACACAGGAGAAAACAAGAGACCTGGAAGTACTGGCAAATGGCATAACTGCCAACTTAGTGCAAAGTAGCTTAGACAAAAGTAGTGGGCAATGACAAAATACTTTAGTAGCCTTACTAGAGAGGATAAAACAGAAGGGCAAGGTTCATTATGTTTCTAAAATACCCCAATAATAGCACTTGGTATTGGGACTGGTCATTAATAACAGCACATCCCTGAAAAAGACTTAAACCTCTCCAGTTCCAGAACTGTCAGACAGAACAGAAGTCATCCCTCCAGGTTACCTTGGTGGATAAACTCCAAAATTCCAATAACTTAGGCTATGTCACCACTCATCTCAAACAAAATGGCTTGGACTTGAGCTCAATGATAGAATCTGGTGACTTTTGCCTAGAATCACTAACAATGCCTGGATTAAGCATACATAAAAGTAGTAATATTTTTCATTATTTAAAAATAGAAAGGTCTCACAAACTTCTTCATGATAACCTAACAAAATTGCTTTAAGATGAATAGTTAAAGTGTCTACAAGCCTGATGTATTTTCCCCCCATTTTGTTCCAAGCAGGGGAAACCAAAAGGAAATAATTCTGAAAAGACACAATCACCATTACCCACACTGCTCCTGTCAGTAAAAACATCAAATGTGTTCAGAAAACAACCTGGGACCTCTTCTTAAGACTCTACTGAAAGAAATCCTACTGACAGAACAACACTTACAGAGAAGTGCTTAATACTTAGCCTTTTATTAGTTTGACTGGACTATTTTATCTTACTCTATATTCTTCAGCATCCACAAATGTTCATATTCTTATGTGAACATGATACTCCTTAGAAACACCCAACCCAAATACACTCCAAACTCAATGTAGTAAGGAATCATAGAATCATTAGGGATCAGAAGGGACCCTGAAAGATCATCTAGTCCAACCCCTGCCACAACAGGATCACCTAGACCAAGTCACACAGGAACATATCCAGGCAGGTCTTGAATATCACCAGAGAAGGAAATTCCACAAGCCCCCTGGGCAGCCTGTATCAATGTTCTTGTTACCCTCATTGTGAAGACATTCTTTCTGATATTTATATGGAGCCTCCTCTGCTCCAGCTTGCACCCATTGCCCCTTGTCCTATCACCAGATGACCTTGAGAAGAGCCTGGTTCCATCCTTCTGACACCCACCCCTCACTAGAGACATGAATGAGGTCACCCCTCAGCCTCCTCTTCTCCAAGCTACAGTGATCCAGCTCCCTCAGCCTCTCCACGTGAGGAGCTGTTCTACTTCCTTCATCATCTTGGTTGCTCTACACTGGACATCCTCCAGCAGCTAGGTGTCCTTCTTGAACTGAGAGGCCCAGAACAGGACACAATACTCCAGATGTGCACTAGTGCACACTCTACTCACTAGTGCAGGGGGGAGAACCACCTCTCGATCTGCTAATCACCCAGCTTCCGACCCACCCCAGGATGCTGTTGGTCCTCCTGACCACAAGAGCACATTACTGGCTCATAGTCATCCTCCCTAGGACCCAGGTTCCTTTCTCCTACACTCCAACTGGTCAGACCCAACCCATACTGGTCCCTGGGGTTGTTCTTGCCCAGATGCAAGACTCTATACTGACACTTATTGTACCTCCTTCAATTTCCCACTGCCCAGGTCTCGCTGAATGGCAGCACAGTCTGCTGGGGTGTTGGCAACACCACCCAGCTTTATGTCATCGGCAAACTTGCTGATAATGATTTGGATGAGCATTAGGGTGCACTAATGAATAGATTGAATAGGACTGGTCCCAGTATTGGCCCTTGGGGGACTCTCCTAGATACAGGCCTCCAACTAGACTCTGCCCCATTAACCACTACTCTCTGGCTTCTATCCTGCAGCCAGTTCACAATCCACCTCACTACCCAATCATCCAGTCCACACTGCCTCAGTTTGGGTGTGAGGATGCTATGTGAGACTGTATCAAATGCCTTACTGAAGTCAAGATAGACCACATCCACCACTTAGCCCACCACAAGGAAATTGTTCCTTCCACATAATCATCTGTATTGTAAATTTACACATCCAGGCAAATAAGTGATTCTGAATTACTCAAGATCTACTCCTTTACTATTTTACTTACTACTAAAAAACTAAGAAAAAAGTACCTAAATTACCCCTTTTGGAAACAACTAGGAAAGCCAGTGTTCATGGGAGAGAAATACAACAACTAAAAAGAACAATTATTTAAGGCAAATACTTATTCTGAACACTTTTTTTTCTCCTGCAACTCATTAGGCTTGACCAGTTAGGTTTGCTTGAAGAACAAAGTTAGAGCACCTGAACCAATGCATAGGATGAGTTCTTCATTCAGGAAGTCTTTTTCTTGACACTCTCCGAGCATCCTTCACACAGTTCATTTCTAATATCTACTACTGCTCATTTGAGGTAAATGACCCACTTCTTGATGGTCCAGCTGATGTACATTAAGACTTCACTCTGACTTTGGTACTAAACAAAACTAACGGAAATACCAGTCTGCAGAGGTTGAGGTAACATGCAAAGTATTTTTTAAACAAGTCTTCCTGTAGCAATACCAAAAAGATTTTAAATATAAAATAGGAAACATGAGGAAATCAGTAGCTCTGATCAAGCCAGCTTATTCCTTAAAAGGGACAAGCAAATCTCGGACTTTAGCATGCTTGTATTTTTCTATATCGTAACTGTTCCCTCCGTCAATACTTAATATAGCATTAAGGGTTGCACATCATGCTCTTGACTCTCTTTTCCATGCTACCGTATTTCCCATTCCCAGAGTGCAGCATCAGAAAACTTAACAAGAGAGAAATCAAGCTAATAATACAAGGAAAGCAAGATAATAAGACAAAGAAATTATAACTAGTCTCTCACATTCTGAAAGTTTGTTTTTTCTCCACAACCTGAAGCCTTGGGGAACACAAAACAGTACCTTATAAATGAATGAGGAAATGGTACAAAAATTCACTGGTGCTAATGTAAATTTAAGTGCTACAGAAACAGCCATAAGGCCTATCCGGAAGAAAGAAAAGTGAAGGGGAATTCAATGGTCAAAGTTCAAGTTTTTTTAATATGTGAACTGTCTAAGATTTGTCTTCTCCAATAACTTCCCCCTTCTTTCAACTCTCAATTCTTTTATTTTTCAGAAAACCTCTCAGGTAATGCGAGGTGCACTCAAAATAACTGAGTAAGACAACACCCATCAGGGTGTTCTAAACAGCTGTACACCATTATTAACCAGAAAAAAAAAAATCAAGCATGCGGAAAGGCTCTTCATGAACCCCCTCCCTTTAAATCTAAGCTGTTTCCAAAGCTGGCTTCACAGAAAGAGTTCCTGAGCAAACCAGGAATTTCTGTCAAACAACAGTAGTCAACCAGCAAAGAAAACTTTTCCAAGGCAAATTGGACTGCAAAATACTGTAGCAGTTGGTCAGCTCCACCTACCTGGAACTTCTTTTTGAACCATTACAGCCATACACATGGCAAAGATTTTAATTCTTATTACCTAAATTAACATTTCTGTAATGCTCTTAAGTAGTGCACCCAACCCAGCCAAGTACTTCAACATGCCATTGAGTGCTGAAAAGTACCATCACAGAGGAAATTACCACAACAGCAGATTTATTTTGAAGTTATATTTAGTTTCCCAAAAAATGTTTCACTCAAAAGCAGTAATCCTTTGCCCAATTCAGCATCTATTATCTCAGAATTTGATTATGAAAAGACAGATGAAGAGTCAGTGTGATCCTAACATTCATTTTTATACACTGGACAGCAGTTAAAACATGAGGGTTTTCTTACACTTTATACTAAAAACCTGTGACTCTAAGCGGGTCGCTGAAAGACAAGAATTTATTGTAGTTACAACAATAGAAGACTTGTATGAAAGAGAGCCAAGCTCATGTAAGCAGTTACCAAACTGGCAGAGAGAATCCTTAAATAAAGTTTTATCTGAAACATTACCCATTTGCAATTTTGTCTTTGGGGAGTACTGCAGAGAACTTTCACAGGAATTACTTTTGATCTAAGCTCTGTTACCCAGCCTGAAGCCTTTTAATAGCTCCTTTCCCAACTGTTTGGCCAACATAACCAAACAAGCATTCTACAATGTGTACCAGAAGTTCAGCAGCAACCAGCGAGGTCCAGTTAGCAGTTGATTTTTTTAAATGGACAAATCACAGGAACCCCATTGTGCACAAGCATACCTGACTCCACTCAACTTCTTTGATGAACTCACACTTTTAAGGTAACAGCTTCAGAAACTAGCGCAGAATTCAACAAGTAGTAGAAATGCACACTATGGCACAAGACAGCCCAGTTCACATACTGTCACTTTTCTCATCCTACGTCTGTCACAGACACTAGGAATACTGTCTACTGAGAAAAAAAATTTTGGTGTTTTTTAACTGATCAAAGCTCTAACATTTAAGTCACATGTTCACGCCTGAACTCTACAAGTCTTTAATAAAATAGAAAATAGGATCACTTCATGACAATTTACCAGACAGAGACATTTCAACTGACTCAACTGGTCTTATTATGTTTGTGTTTAGAAGGCTCAGCTATGTTAATATCTCAATTTTAGTGGCAGGGTATTGTCTCTCAGTTTGCAGGTGTAACACCCATTATAGAAAATCCTGAAAAAGTATTAAAACTGACTGGTATTCTTGTAATAGTAAAAAAACCTGAATACCCAAAATGCACCAAACCAAAGCAAACCCAAAACTTTTGTCAGACCACTCACCCGCAACACTGGTAATGGTAACAGGAACTCCTTGAACTTGAACACCTGCAGCACTTAGGTTGGCAACACTTACTGTTTGAAGATTAGGTACTGAAGCAAGCTGGGCTGCATTCAGAGTGATGGGGGTACCAGCAACTGCCACTGGTGCTATCTGAGCAATGGTTGTACCACCACTTGAAGACACAGGGGTAATGGTTAGTTGTTGGGGTAACCCTGCATTTTGAACTTGAAGATTTGAAAGGCTTTGTAGATTCTGAACCTGTACAGTTTGCCAGCTGATCTGCCCTGATGGTGTTAAAGTTGGAGCCCGGATAAGCACCTGAGTTGGACTCACTGCCTGTAGCTGAACGTTCTGCAAAGACTGCTGCTGGATGGTCTGTATAGTCTGCCCTGACTGGAGCTGAAAGGACTGTGGAGGAATGGCCTGAATAATCTGCTGTTGAGGTTGCTGGATTTGGATCTGCTGCAGAATAGGCTGACCTACGATTTGGACCTGCTGAAGAGAACCTGACTGATCCTGGACATTCTGTAGTCCATTGGACTGAAGCTGACTGGAGCTCTGGGCTTCAGTATCTGTAGCAGTTGCTGGAGATTCTTCAGTTGCCTGCTCTGAACTGCTGCCTGCTGTGCTTGTGTATTGGCCTGTTTCTGAAGAGCCTGCTAGCGTATCACTGCTAGTTAGAGATGTTGAGGCAGTGGTCGTAGAAGTGGAAGATGGGGAAGGAGACTCTGGCATTGTGCTAACAGAGGAAGAAGTGACAGGTGTAGATGCCAGCTGATTTCCGTTGGAAACTCCACCCTCAGTAGATTGGCCAACTTGTCCCGAACCACCTCCAGCTGCCACACTGTTTATCACAGGCAATGCTAGGGTTACCCCGCCAATGTTTATTGGTAATGTTGTTACAACTTGTGCCTGAGTACCAGGAATAGTTTGTAGTTGCAGTGGTATGGAAACACCAGGCCTAATTTGGACTGGAACTGTCTGATTTGCTAGGTTCTGAGCAATTACATTCCCCGAAGCTGTCCTGTTTGCAGTTGTGAGGATAGCTTGATTATTTCCTGCAGGAATAAGTTGAATTTGACCCTGTATGTCTTGTAGACCAGCAGAATTAGATGGATTGACTTGAAGTTGTTGACCTTCAGTTGTCTGAATTTGTGGGATAACTTGGTACTGGACGCTACCACTTGGATTTTGCACTTGAATAACTTGAAATTGTCCAGGGGGCGTTGCAGAAGAACTGCTTGATTTGGTTTTTGAAGGAGATGAGCTTCCATTGTTGCTGCTGGTGGGACTTGCTGCACTGGAAGCAGCAGAAGATCCTTGTTGAGCAACATTATTTTCTTTTGAGGCAGAAGGAGCAGCTGCAACAAGCTGCCAAGCATTTCCAGCAAGCTGAGTTGTCACCAATTCTAACTGCTGTGGCTGATTCTGAAGCTGCACCAAACCTTGGTTTGGATCTATAATAATCTGCTGCTGGCCAGTTCCTTGATTCTCACCAGGAGTTCCTATTTTGCTGCAAGTGGCAGCTAGTAAAGCAAGAGGTGAAGGCTGAGAATCCTATCCATAAAGAAAGAAAATAACAGATTCAGGAGAAGAGCATGAGTACAAACTACCAAGAAGTAAGTGTTAAGGTATTACACAGTAAGTGATTCTGCACAGAGACCAATGATACAGCTCCAAATAAGGAAGCATTTCTGTAAGTAATATTTAAATATAAAGCTCTCAATTATCAATGAATATGCGACAGCCATGACCTCAACTACATCCTCAATTCAGTTTTTGCATTTTTCTCTCGAATAAAAATTACAAAACTTCTACTACATGGAAAGGAGCTGATCACTGCAAAACACAATCAAAAAACCCCAAGTCCAGGCAGTAAGCACCAAGGGAACTATGTTTCATCCAACCCAAAGAAAGATGCTCTTAGCAGGAAATGCTGTTAGGTGAACATTTAATTTCAAATGCTAATAGTATGGGCACTTCCCTATTCGGGTGTGTGTGCTTTACCTGTGAGCCTCCAGTTTTCCCTTTTTTATTATTATTGTTGTTATTTTCTGCCTCGGGAGATTTCTCTCCCTCCGTGGGCATAGTTTCCTCCTTCTTTTGATCTGCAAAAATATCAAGTGTAACAGGTTAATTATTCACCTTCATTTATACCATAACAATTTCTACAAGTACGTCCTTTTTGGTTCCCAGCTTGCAGTCTTTACCTCTTCATAAAAACAACAGCGCCAATCATTATTACAAAAGAGCGAGTCCTAAGAAACGTGGTTTGAAACCCAACCCATGGGGGCTGGAGAGTTAACACCCAGAAAGGGGAGGTTTGGTTTCCTCTCCCAGAGACAGCAGGAAAAAACCACCCACAACCCTCCTCCTCCTCCTGCCCCCTCTAGCATCGACGGCCACTGAGTGGCCGTCAATGCTTTAGGGGGCAGGAGGAGGGTTGTGCATGGGAGGGAAAGAGGGAGGAAAAGAGGAATGGAGGGAGGGATGTGCACAGGAGGGAGGGCTAGCGAAGAAAGGGGGAATGGAGGAGGGTGGTACGGAGAAAGCAAGTCGGAGGGACAAGCAGGCGAGATCGAGAAGAAAGGGGGTGTAAGGGGAAGATAGCGCGGATGGGCGGAGGGGCAACAAGACGAGAGCGGG